>JAWLRI010000950.1:698544-732302 GCA_034781795.1 Crypturellus tataupa | reverse complement strand
CTTGCTGAGGGAGCACTCTGTGCCTTCATCCAGGTCATTGATGAACAAATTGAACAGGACTGGACCAAGGACTGACTCCTGGGGGACACCGCTCACCAAAGGCCTCCAACTAGACTCCACACTGCTGATCATCACCCTCTGAGCTCTGCCATGTAGCCAGTTGCCAATCCACCTCACCATCCACTCATTCATCCCACACCTCCAGAGCTTGTCTAGGTGCATCCTAGGTGAGGGACGGTGTCAAAAGCCTTGGTGAAGTCGAGATAGATGACACCCACCGCTCTCCCTTCATCTATCCAGCTGGTCATCCCATCATAGAAGGCTAAGATGCATGAAGAAATGCTTGAATGTGGATCAGTGCATGTTCATAAATTGGATAAGCTCCTCTAAGAACTTGACCAAGTGAGTGACCAAGCCACTCACTGCTGTGAGGCTGTGTGATCTGAGCCTGATCCTCTCTCACAGACCTGGTACCACAAGCCACGCCAGCAGGGCTTATTGACCTGGCTGGCATGCTAGACCTTTAATCGCCTGTTTCTTCATAGCATCTGCTGGAAATTTTAGGACCTGAACTGAATTATTTGGAAGAGAATAGAAAATGAAGTACTTGGGAGAGCAGAGGAAGGATGTGAGGGATGTAATGGCAGAGTGTTGAAAAGAAGGGTATTTGTGAGGCTAGGAAGAACTGAGTCTAGTAGTCCCAGGGGTTTACGCTGGCCTGGAAGAGAAAGCAGGGACTCACTCAGTATTTCTCAAGGCAAAGGGAATGCAGAAAATAAAAGCCTGTAAAAGGCTCCTTGAGGATAGAATTGAAGATTTTTTAAATTTTTTTCTTCTCTGATAATCTGATGACTTCTTGACTCCACACAGCAGGATTGATTCCCAGGTCTTGCTCTTGGGAAGTAGAAACTAAAACAGGATGGGTCAAGGACAGTACCTTTTGTCCTAGTCAGGGGACAGATGTGCCATACTTTTCCGGACTATTTTTCTGCTGGTGAATCTTTCTCCTGTTCTCCAAACACTTCAAATTATTTTCACCTTATGTTGTCTCTGAAATATATATTATGCATGCTCTACTTGTTAGAAATGTATTTGAAAAGGGTTCAGTATTTTTTCTTTCACTGAACATATAAAATATATATGACATATAGTGATAACTGCGAACATTTTGACCATGTACGTCTCCAAAACATTTAAATATTTTTTTAGTTTAGTCTGCTGCAAAAGCTCTGATTGTACCTTGTGCAGTTTAAAATGCAGTGATTTAAAAGTAATAAACAAGCCAAAATAATTATAGAAGTTATTTTTAATCTGAAAAATCTGTATTTTCTCCCTCCAGGTAAAAATGTGAAAAATTAATTCTGTGAATTGGGGTGTTCTGCATGTTAATACATAGAGCCTATAAATGCATAGTCTCTCTACTATGCCTGTTGCAGTATCATTACCAATTAGCAGATGTTAGGAGCCCAGCAACCATCTAGTTAGATAGCAAACGAGTGATGGGGGAACGGCTAAACCTTGGAAGCTTTTCACAGTTTGTTTGGAGTTGAGCCATAGCACAACAGGCCACAAATGTTGCCTGCTGTGTTGTTTTGTTGAAGCTAAACTACAATCTTTAAGCTTTCATTAATTATTCTTAAATTTAATGGTGAAACCATGAGACTGATGATAGTGGCTGAATGTGGACAGATTCTCTATAAACTTCCCCTCGGAGCCAGCTGAGATTTCTCTCCTGACCCTTGTTAGCCTCCATGTTGCACAACTTGGGGTCTCCTGAGGCGAAATTGCAGATCATGCCAAACTGTAGACTGTATAATGGCAAGGTGGGGAAATACTAATTAGGTGTCAGACTGAGACCACCAGTCTAATTTAACTGTGAGGTCAAACTGACTGCAACCTCATCTCCAGGCTAGATATGGACAAAATGTTTCCCGAGCAACATTTTTAGTAGAATTGCCTATTTTCTTCTGTTTGTACATAGGAAGTGGATTATAACTTTCAGAAATATGTTCTTAGCTGTTCCCTGAACCATTTTTGTTTGTGAACACAAAGGCATGAGTAAGGGCTGAACTGTATGTGTTTCTCTCTTCTGTCAGCCCCCAAATCTGATCACATCCAAAAGCTCAGTTCATGCTTCTCTTTTCTCTCATTTGAGATTTGGTAATAGAAACATTTGGAGAGGGTTTGTATTTGTCCACAAAGTATAGGGGATTTTGATCTTAACTTTGTAGCAGGAGAATATTACACTCTACGCCTGTTGGTCATATATAGCATACAAATAATACACCGGATGCCGACTTCTGTGGCCTGCCCATCAAGGTCTTGTTGATTTTTGGTGATGTGTCATTTTGCTTCTGGGGCATTTTGGTCCTTCAGCCTGGCTATAGCCTTCAAAGAACAAAACTTGTTCTGAGAGGATTAGTTTTTCCCACGAAGCGGATCATCTTCTGCAGCTACTGCTGATAGGGATTTCTCATTAAATCCTATATAACTATCTTATGTAATATGGCCTATGAAGAAGGAGCTAAAGACAACATCCAATATGAAACCTTATATGCCCAAATAAAGAAAAACACTTTGCATATTGAAATTGTCAAGGGATTACACAAGCCCATAAATTTTAAAAATCTAACAAGAAGAATATTGTTTTCTTCTCTTTCTCTCTCATTTTTAAAGACCTTCTCTCAAGGGGACAGGAAACCAGTTTAATTCCAATGACATAATACTGCCTAAACTGGCCATGGTTCAGTTCCTAGTAGTGACAGCACTGTAATGCTATGCCTTTTTCTCTGAACTAGGATTGTCTAACTTAAGCTTTCACTTCAAAGATACTGAATACTTAAAAGGGAAACAAATTATGGATTTTACTTTTGACAAGTGTACTCATGTTCTAATTCTAAACTATTGTAAATGAGAAAATTAGAAAAATATGGACTATTTTTTTTTGTTTGTTTTTAAGCCCAAGTGCTACTCAGTTCAAAATTTAACAGGTTATCAAAATAGTCTGATTTAAGAGTATGGATCTGGCACATGAAAAATTGGACCTTCTCATAACAGAAACCAGTACTTGCTTTCCTCATGGAATAGCTCTCCATTTTTTTTGCAGTTCCTGACCACAACATTTTAATTTTTGATGAAAATGTATCTCTTAGAAATCAATTGTTATTTTTCATGAATGTGTCACAAGAAATAAACAAACATCTGTTTAGCTTTGTCAGCTGGAAGTGTAAGGGGCTTTAACCTTGATGTGCTTTTCTTGACTTCATTTCTTTTCAAGTTCAACCAATGACTATCAATGCTGCATTTCATATGCAAGATAGGAACAATTCTGCTAATGCCACAAGTGCTAAGGAAAATTTCTTTCTCCTTTGTTTCATTACATTTTTACGATATGAATGTCAGCACGTATTAAAAAAATGTTATAGGCAATTAGTTAAAGCTGCTTGGGAGGTTCTCTCCTTAGATTTCCAGACAAATAAGTTGTCCAAGTCTACAAAGCAAGATAGATTAAAAGCCCGTGTCCATGGAGAAAGGAAGATTATGATACAAGGCATCACCTGTGTGGGGGACTACGGAAGATGTGCCTTCCATCATCAAAATCATTTATTTGCCCTTTAGACTAGATTGTCTGCTACAGTAGTATAGCATCTGGCATACTGCTGGAAAACAATGTACAGTGTATTCCTGTCTGTTTCTCTCTGTATATATATATTATACTTAATGGTTGCAATGTCTTCCATTTCTATTTGGAAATCCTTGGTGGTTGGGTTGTTTTATTTTTAGCCTTGGCATAGAAGATGAATGTTTAAAATGAACAATCTAGCATACAACCATTCTTCCAACATACAGACTTCATAATTTCCATTTTATTCCAATTTCAAGTCTGTTCAATCATCTTTTGTTTACTAGAATGATTCTGTTCTTCAAAGAAGGAAGAAAAATGATTCTGTTGACACCTAAAGAAAGGTGTGGTATCTATTTGCCATATTAAAGTTGTAAGAAAAAAGTTGCAATACATGGTTTTAGAATTGCGAACATATTGTGAAATATCCCTTGCCTTCTGCCAAGATAATTCATGTCAAATTCAACACAGAAAAGAGCATATTTTTTTTAAAAAAAGAGAGACATCTCTAATTTATCCTTGTGTTTGCAGCTCGCAGAGGAGCTATATTATTCCCCAGACTATAGTCCTTGTTTTCTGAAACAGCTGTACTTATGTTCACAAAAACAGAGAAGCTAGTTAGAATTTCTTTCCTGTGTAAAAAGAAATCAAAAGAAAAAATCATATATATTTCTGCTTTTTTAATTTCTTTAACTTTTCTGTTGAAAAAGGAGAAAAGTATGGTCTTTTTTTCTCACTGAATTCTAGTATTTATGCACTAATGTATCCATGCATCTATGCATCTACAGTGCAGCTAGAATAAGCTTTCTGTGAATGCTTGTTGAGTAAGAAAAGAAAAACTCATTTTCAGTTGGAAATGTGAAAATATATGACCAGTCATTTAGCATCATTTATCATGACAAATGACTTCTCTTTGATTCAGAAACGCCCTCCTGACATAATAGTAACTCAACATCTCTTTAGGTAATACCGCATCCTCCCAGCTACTGTACATCATATTTCACATTGCTTAGGTTCACCAGGTCTCCATACGCCACTACCCTTAGTCAATGCAGAAGGATTCTTGGGACTGGTCTTAGGACAGTGGCATTTGGGGGAATCTCAGTTATGCAGGGCATTCACAAATGTATGTTGTGCCACTCACTGACCACTACAAAGGGCCCATTTTTTAACTGTCAAAGAAACAGTTGTGGCATTGCAGAAACCAAAGAAAAGCTGTCAATTCTATTATTAAATTGACATTCCACTCATGCTACTTTCTGATTACAGTCCATAATAAAGTTGCCCTATTTCTTTGCCCTCTATTCAGGTCACTACCTAAAGTTTTCTCTCTTGGCTCTCCCTCAAACAGACACCAATTGCTAGAATATCAGATATGTAGACTCAAGAAGAGGTCTTCATTGTAGTGCATTGGCAGATGTTTATAACACCTGAAGAAAAGAGGAGGATGAAGGTCCTAAAGCACTGTTGGTACACCAGGCTATTACAATGCATGGTACAAGGACAGTGACATCTCCCAGGGTATTGTCAATCAAGGAGTACTGAGATAAAGCCAGACAACAGAGAGCATTGTAATCACATTGCATGGAAGGAAGAAGAAAAAAAGAGCATAACAAGGCCTTGTCCTGGTCTTCAGAACACAGACACATCTGTGTGTTTCTCTAACTGCTGCAAGCTAATAGGATAACATGGGTTGATCAGCCCCTAATGGGAATTGATACAAATTGGATGCTAATTCCATTGTGATTCACAGTGTCCTGTTGTCCAGCAAGATCGTGACTGCCAAGAGGCCTTCTCAGCAAAAGGAGTTCTCATTTCCATGCCTGTTTGTTTGTTGTATCTAAAAGATATAGTTTTCAGAAGCTGGGGTTTCCCAGGTAAGCTGTCTCACCATGCTTCCTGCTGGGAAGCTTCTGTGAGGATGACAGGACAACAGAGATGCTAGCTCTCAGCCTCAGGGGTAGCTTGTTTAGTAAGGGCTTGTGATTGACAGATGCTAAGAAGAATGACAAGAAGATATTTTACATCTGTTTAGTGTCTTGACTGTCACCCATTCCTTCTCACACTGGCTATTGTCATTCTTCCTATATCCAGGAATCCTACTGCTGCCAATGCAAATGTCAGACCACTGTGGAGCTATAGTGCAATGCAGCCTACATTATACAAGAAATGAAAAGTGGATCAGGGTCATTGCATTGGGGAATGCAGTGTTTCCAAAGTATGTTTGTTATTTCAGACCTGAGATTTTGGACCAAAAATTGGGCCACTGGCTATTCTGTTGAGCATGTTAAATCCGAGAGTGAATGAAATACACATAGAGCTTTTTCCACATTTTTTTCTTTTCCTTAGTACAGATATATTTCACAGCAAAGCTTCAACCTTCCTCCAGTGACGGTGCATAAATAATGCAGCACATACATATATGGCACTTATTATGCATAGAAACCAAATATTTCTGCTTTCTCATAACAGCCACAGAAGAATCATTACAGGATTTGTACTTTCACGGTCTCTTTATTGACATGAAATTTGCTGACTATTAAACAGTTCTTTCCGTAGCCTGAGAGAACCAGGATATAAAATGGTGCATAAAGAAAAGCACACATTCATTTTGGAGAAACCAGATTGTATGACTCCAAATACCAATTACAACAGACTAAATGGAAGCACATACTTCGAGGAGATTATTTTGCCCAATTACTAAGGGAAATATTTTTTCTCTAAATCTGTCCTAACAACTTCAAATAAAGAAATAAAGTTCACAATGCAAGTCAGAAATGACCTACCCGATGAAGACTCTCCAAACTAGAAGAGATGTATAATTGCTTAAAATAAACAACAATTATAATGAGCCCATTCAATCCTCATCACTCTGCAACCCACTCCAAGTCAAAAGACTGTGTAAGTTATGAGTTCCGCAGCATGTCTGGAATGTTAACAAATCTGCGCTCTGGAGCAGTGGTGGCAAGTGAACTTCAGAATGAAGGATCCTTCATGGTGTTTTAGTTAGCTACAGAAGTATCATCATCTCTCAAGCTAAACACATCTCTCAAGCCATCTCAACCAATTCTAAATTCAGTCCATCACTCTTCTGCAGGCAAAGTACAGAGCATGAATGTTTTACATTCTTAGTGCAAAACTCTAATTCATAAGAGAGGCACAGCACTTCCAAACTGTCCTTAGCTTGCATTCATTTAAAACCTGCAAGCTGAAGCTAGCAGTGACTTGGATAACACCACCAAGGTCCTCCTGGGACTTTTTTTAAACCTGAGGAGACACATCAGCATCATCTAACTCAGAAGCTACTATCAGAATTACTAGTGACAAAACCACTGAGATTCTGCATCCATGCTACTCCACAGAACAGGATAGGATAAAATCTAGTTTCCTAGACTGGAAATCTAAAAATTGTCTACCTAGCAATTAGGTAGACCACCAAAAGACGTGTTACTAGCACAGCAACTTTAAAAACAAATTCAACTGGGACTAAGAATCCCTTGCTTCAGATGTCATGTACACACTGGTCAGTGGAGAAGGAGACTCTTCTACTCATTTCTCATATACTCATTCTGTTCCTTTCACTTTTTGTAGGTGACATTTTTTTGTGAAGGGAAGGAAGGAATGCTACATGTCAATATAGAAACTCCTACCTTTTCTCTCCTTTTCCTATGGCTTGTAACACTTTCACTCTCATACCTTCTCACATATCTTGATCAGCTGACATAAACAAAGCCCTTGAGCACCCGTACAGTGAACACCCAAGAGGTAACTTCATCCTCACATGAATGGAAGAACCACCACCAAAAACCCCTTTCATGTAAGCCACTGAAAGGTTATCATTCAGGCTCCAATTGCCTGTTTGAACTCCCTTCAATTGTTAAAAGATATACTAAGCAAATTCACAGATTTGATACCAAAAATCCACCAGACCATGCAGTCCAGTCAGGTCATAGTATAAGTGTTGCTGTACAGCCTAACAGTCCAAATATATTCTCATTACTGTACTTCCTAAATAAGCAGCAGCAAAGTCGTCCTGAATATATTTTAAGAGGTTGTAATGACACAGAAGTATGACTCAGAGGCAGATTTTGCATTTTGCCCTCTAACCACTGAGATCCTCAAACAACACTTTCTCTCTGATTTTGTTTCTCAGGTGGATAGCTTTATTTTGCCTGTAGAACAAAACTATTGGCAAAGCAGAGAAAGAAGAGGCTGGCAAAATGGTATGAAACGGTTAGTCTAGATCTTTTCCAAGCTTTTTCTCCTGCCACTATGTAACTAAGAACTCAATAAAATGTAATACCAAGACGCAAACATCTTGCACTCATTCAAGAATTTTCTTTATTAACTTAAGTGATAGACCTGCCCATTCAGCACACATGTTCAAATGCTAGCAATCTTGACCATCTGAGCCAAAATGTAATATAAAAAACAAAGTGTTTTTCAGATGATGACGATAACATCCAACATACTGTTTTCCCCATTCAAAAATGAGAAGATGGAGCAAGATTTCTACAATCTGCTGGTTCACAAGAGAGAAGAAACTATTGTGTGGGTTTGAGCTCTGGTGTGTTGCCTTTAAGCATTTGGTGGTACTCACTACTGCTTAAGAAGATATTTAGAATTCCAACATGAAAGGTCTGTTTCATATTTTAAGCCCAATAAATCTTGATCACAGCTCTCAATTGAGACAGCAGTCTGGCAAAACTACATGGACAGCAGACACTTTACTGTGGCTCTTTCTCCCCACTCAGCCTCTCCCTCCCCCTCCTCCTCCAAACTGAAGTTTATTGTTGCCAGAAAAAACAAGAAACAGCATATCTGAAATTTAATCTTCCTTAAATTTGCAGAGCAAGCCTACAGAGAAGATTAACCATATAAACTGGGCATATTTTATTATTCCTCTCAGGATATGCGTCATGCCTCTTCCCCCACCCGGTGTTTTCTGTTGTTATTGATTATCGAGTTTCACCCCTCAGTGAATTCAGTCATAGCAAAGGTAGGACTTTTATATATATATATATATATATATATACACACACTTTTTCTATAAAAATGACATTGGTCTGATTTTCCTACAGCTGCTTCTGTGGAGATACTGTCGACAGATGAGTAGGCTGGCAGCAAATGACAACCTATTTGATATCTAATTAAAACATAAGTTACAGTGCAGTAAACAAGGGTGTTAAGAAGCATGTCTTTTAAGACATATTAAGAAGCACGTCTTTATAGAAGCATGTCTATACTTCAGAAAGTTACATTATATGACTTTTAACACTACCGCAGGGAGCAGGCTGCTCCTAATGGTGTGTCTCACATTGCCTTCCAATACCCACTGAGAAGGAGGTTGCTGGCTGAAGAGTAGGTGGGGGTGAGGGAGCAATGTGGTACTTACTGGCATTCTTTTTTGGAGGCCAAAGCACTACTTTAGGCCTGATGAAGCCTTTGGAAATCTTCTGGAAGCCTTGGTGCATTTTGAGTAATGGGCAGATCTGTGGAGTTTGCTTAACCCCCTTCCTCAGGCATGCTATCAACATGTAGTGGTCTTGCTGGTCAATATCAAGTCAGACTCGAAGAGCCAGGTTTTGATGTCCTCGCACTCCCACTGGAGGAGGCTTCTTTAGAGGAGCTGGTTACAAACAAGATGGGACAATGCAGTATGTCACAGGATCGATGAAGATGTTCCACTTCTAACAAAATGATGTTAGCATTTCTTTATGCAGATGTCTACAGTTCCTAGCAGAAAAAAAAGAAAGACTGAGATATCTGAAATGTAAGTGAAATTCAGTTAACATGCAGGTAGAGTTGGAAAAGTGATTGGAGCTTGACTGAATACCTTATACTATTACTGATTGTGGATTCACTGCTGTTGAAGTCGGGAAAGAGAACTGCAAGCACCTCATCAAATCTTTTGATTAGCACAGGACATAGATTTGCGTTGTTTAATTCCTGAATCAAAACTACAGTGTTTTGTTGACTAGTACCATCTCTCCAGATAATATTCAGTTTTAGCAGCTTAAGAGAGGAATTGTCTATCAGATATGAGTATTACCACAATAGGGGCCTAAAGTAGAAGCAGTAACATCTTGAGTAGCAATGTGTATGACTGAACAGTTTTAATTTTGGCAGAAAAAAAATGGGAGAATAACTATCACTTTAATGTTTGGCTTTGCTCTGCAGTATTTACATGGTATACATGAGAACATGTGCAAGTCCAAGAGAATATGAAGAAAATAAAGTCTACTTTCAAACAAGTAAGCTTGATCTGCTTTGTGTCCAAGGCTTCCTACAAATCTGAACACAAAGCTTCAGTTTTACTTGCATGATTGATTTGACAGTGTAGTATGTAGCAAAAAAAAATCATAATATCCATGACTCAAGGCAATCTTTGCTTGGGCTTAGAGAATAATTATGGAGACTACTTAGAAAGATTATTTGCTTGTTAATGGAGGTCCTATTCAGGAAGAGATCTCTGTTCATAGCAACTATTTAGTTTATGTTTATGTCACACTGAAGCTAATGAGCTTAAATGCAGTTCTCATAGTAAAAGACTCAAGCACTAGACTTCACCCAGAAATTACACCTGAGACATCAATAGAGATGTAGAAGCAGGAATGATGGAAATAATTTTAAGCAAGAGGAACCAGTTAATACCAAAAACTTGGCTCCTATTCGGTTCCATCTGGATATTTCCAGTACCATGATGGGATCATACTGATAGGTCAGCTCACCACCTGAGGATTAATTTTGTAACACATACAGAGGAGTCACACAAAGGGGTAACTCTGAACATATAGTGTAAAGAAATGGTCTGCCTTCCACCTGGCCTGATTATTCATGTTTTTCAAGTATCCTGGGAAAGCAGGTTTGAGGGAAGGTATGGAGGAGATAAATTACACAGAAACTGAGTAAAATCCCCAAACAGATCATGTTACTGAGCTTCTTCCCATTGATAACTAAAATCATGAGTAGCTTATGGGATTTGACTGTGTTTGTTTGTTTGTTTAAAATGAAACAAAACAAAACTGGAGCTTGGTTTTTTTTTTGCTTTCTTAGCGTCATTCAGAAGAAATCTTAGTCCAACATTATGTGGTAAACGTCATTACAGGCCAATGCAAGGGTAAAATGTGCTGAAATCTCCATTCACGTCATCAAATCCTGCCATGATTTCATGCTGTTTCTTATTAAAATCAGTGCAGAGCCACATATTTTGCTGAAACTTTTGTCTTCCTAGAGAATTGCTGCAGTCACATTGGCTTGATGGTGGGATTTTCTTTTTGAAGGCAGAAGAGAATGGACAGAGTATAGAAATGCCACTCTTTCCATGAATTTATTAATAACTTTAACAGAATGTCTATTCCTACATACTGCAGTTTGCAATTCAATTTTTTTAAAGACATCTGATAAAAGTAAAGGTTGGGGGGAATCTCCTGTGCCAGGAAAAAGACACCCTCGAGAACTTCATTTTTTGAGCAGCAGTATTCAGAAGTCCTTCAAATGACATTCTTTATAAAGCTGTTAGTGTATCACACTAGATTAAAGTGAGTTTACTAAGTCCCAGTACTCCTTAGATCTAAATCTGTCTGTGGATGACCTTCCTGATTTAATCCAGATCAGGAGCATGCTCAACATCCTTTCCTGTATATTTGATAAAAGTGACTGAAATGGAACGCAATAGCAGCACTGCCCTTATTTGTAGTTTAACCGGGAGGTGTTCCTATAAATGATAAGAACAGGTTTTTTTTTCTGTTATGCTTTTATGAAAAGCTCATCTAACCCACTGATATCCTGAATAGGTGTTCCATTATAAAGGACAGGGTGTTTTTGCTATTGTAATACTACTTTTTTTTTCTGCAAAAGGTATTAAGTTTTTGAACTTAAAACTACTAAGGGAAAAAAAAAAGAAAAAGAGAGAAAAACTAAAAGAACTAAAAATAAAGGGAAACTGTTCTTTTTTCTTATTTTTTTAATAGAATCATCTATATGTAGATGCCATTTTCCAAAATACACTCTGTATTTTTGGACCTTGTCTGTCAAAATTTTTAGTGACATTAGCGCCTTGTCTTCCGAATCTGAAGGTCAAATAAGCAAGATGTAGTGAAATATAGTGTTAAGACATGACAAAACTATACTGTTATGTTACTTCACTATTTCCACTATCTGGAAGAGATTTGTTAGGTCTGCTCCCAGTGTCTAGACTTTGAAGGCTGAAAATCCTTCAGAGAAAAGAGTCTCTTTGTATCCCTTTAGTCAATATTCCATCGTATTTATGACTCTGTGGCAACAAAGTGGGAATTTTAGAAAAGATGGTAGAAACAAGGCTTAAAAGATCAAGCTCAAGTAAAAGCAGACATCATGGATGGGATGTCCTCAAAGTTCAGCCTTTGAGTAATTCACTGTTTACAGAATAGTTGCCAGGACTGCTTGTTAGTTTTTTTCCCACTACCTGAAAGCAGAGAATTAAACCTTCTCAAATGAAAACCAGGAAGGACCCACCTCCCAGAAGATGCTGAAAAGTTTCACACTAGATACAACCCAATTTAGAGCAGCCCTATAGCAGCTGACAGAAGAATAAGACTTAGCAGACTAGTCTGAATCCTCAGTGCCCACTGATACATTTAAAAACATCTAACGAAGGGGTAATATCAGGATTCTTACTAGATTCTTGTCATTTTCTGTCACTATGATGATAGCTTGGTAGCCCCTTTATTGAACTGAAAGGATGTCTCTAGTTAAGTTTGTGTTTAAATGACTGTTTAAATTGTGATTACCAGGATACAAAAACAAATCTAATGTTCATTGTGGTATGTATTTAAACTATATTATGAACTATTTTAGCAACTGTTTCTAAAAGAGTTTAGCTGAGCAGCTTTCTAAAAGTCAGTCCTTGTGATTTCTGAGTGTGAAATGCAAAATTAAACTTTTCTACCAAAACCCATTCTATGACCAAAGAGGCACGGCACTGTTTTGATTTTAAGCGCCCAGGAACATTGGAGTATGATTTATAGAAAGAGATTTATTGCATGCATCTGGGAAACCTGAGAAGAGAGGTATTCCTAATATACTTTTGTATCTTGTATGCAATTCAGTGAGTTGAGTATATCCATGATACATGGATAACACCAAATATAAGAATAAATGTACCCATTTACAACGAGATATAGCATTTCCACTTAACATCCATTGCTGACGTAAATTGAAATAAGGGTATAGCTGCAATCCATTGTTCAGGAAGAAGAATAAGCTGAACATTGTACAAGAGAAAAACAAGTGTATTACCGATGGCAGGAGCTCTGTGACCTGACCTTCGGATTTGAACACACAGCCTACCTTGACACCATAAGAATACTTGGAGCAGGCAGCAGCTGTGCCTAAATAACTGCAATTTGCTACAACACTGGAAGACAGAAAATATAAAAAGCTCTTCAGAAAGCATCCCTAGTACCATGTCATTAAAATTGTTTATCAGTTAGTGAGTCAAGAAATTAGAGCAATAAAAAGATGTCTATGGTGTAGGACCAAAGAACACAAGTATATTGCAGAAGCTCAGGAACCAGCAAGACGACATTTTCCTTCAAGCACATACCCTTGTTTTTTATCTCTCCTTTCTACCTGTAATTTAATTCCTAATTTAAGAAGAACCTTATGTCTGGGCAGATCTAGCCTTGTCCCAGTATTTGCCCTCATTCTTCTTCTGTTCCATATACACCTGTTCCAGTGCTTTCTCTTCTGCTTAAAATATATCTGCTTCTGACTGTGCAGTGCACCACAAGCTATGCTCACTTGGTGACTGCATTCCCAAGTCATGGACAGTGTGAGGCCATTTGCCAGAGGGTCCACAGCACAGCCAAAATGTCCTGTATTAGTTTTCTATACTTAGCCCGATAGAGATGATTTTTTTCAATCAAAATATTTTTCAGCAAAAGAAGGAAAAAGCCTCTCCTTGTAAAATGGTACTTTTGGAGGCACTGTGTTCTGTTCAGGTTTTTCCTTTTTGTCTATGGCTAAGTGAGCCTGAAATATTTCATCTGTGTTTCTGAAAGCCAAGATTTTATAAAAACATTTCAAAAAGCTGGAAAATAAGACTGGACTTTCGGGTGCTCATCCATTTTACTTGAACCTTTCTGTTAACACTTCCAAACAAAGCATTTTTCGAATCTGTCTCTCTTATGGAAAAAAAATGGCTTCAATTATAATATCTATGGGCTTTGGGCCCAGGAATCCAGGTGTCTTCTGGAGACACAGAAACAGAAGGCCTAAATGCCTCACTTAGTTTGGTCAAAAAACATGGTTTTGCATAGATACTTCATTGCCTCAGTTTATCATGCCTCAAAATCTAGCATTTACCACTACTTCTCCACAGACCAAAAAAAAAAAAAAACTGAAAAAAAAAAGACTTAAAAAAAAGCTTTCAGCAAGATGATTTTAAACTCATCCTCCAGAAACACAAGAACAATAGATAAAACTTTGTATTTCATACCTATTGAGAGCCTTAGAGCAGATTTTCTTAAAGATCTGCTTGAATCCTGGGAGCTGTCGAAATTAGCCAAAGCTTTCTAGTCGCTAAAAAATTCCCTTCCATATGCCGAGTGTGCACTTTGAAAACCTTGCTCATTCTTTCCCGCATCTGGCATGAATTTCAAGGCGGGAGTGGGGCCGGCTCTGCGGTCTGCACGAGGAGCGCAACTTCGCAGCTGCCGTTTCCTTCCTCTGACAACGCAGAAATATCTTCAAGGAGGGAATCCCATTTAGCTTGCAAGTGGTAATACCAAAGATGTTTTAGCTTCTCATCCTCTTTGTGACAGTGTCCTGAAACTAAACAGCGCAGCTAATGCTGGCAGTTGGCTCCCTCAAGTCTTCCTCCAGTTTCTTAACTCTTATAACGACAGAACTCAGTGTAAACTGAGTAAAAGCAAAATCTAGGTTAGCTATTTGCTATCTATTTGCAGTGAGCACTTTCGCTGATGAACTTCATCCTCTCTTCGGGTATTTTTTCAGCCAGCTTTGATTTTAACACACGAATTTACATTCAGTTGTCAAGTACCAAGCAGAACATTCACAGACCAATTTTTAGTAGTGTCCTGTGTGCTGGTTGAACGAGTTATATGGGATGTTTTCTGACAGAATGAAGAAATCATATCAGAATCTTCACTCTGCAATATACTGTCCATAAATGCAGTGGAAAGATTGGAAATTCTGACTACAGAGACAAGGCAGAGGAAATTTTTGTTTATTTGTTTGCTTATGTAATTAAAATATAAACAACATAAAGTTTACACTCAGGTGCAGGTAGGCAAATATTTTTAACTTTAACCACAGCCTTATTGCATCTTAAGAGGTACTTTTGCCACACCTTCTTACTCATGAAATGACATTAGCGGGCAGTGACAAGTCACCACTGTTCAGCAGATCCACGGAAACTGCTGCCCTGGGCCCTCTTGCTCTGTGTGTGGTAGCTGTGCCTCCACAGCAAGGTCATGAGCACCCTATGGACACCAGGACGCCCTGTGGCTAGAGAATCCCCATGCTGGAGCCATGCTGGAGCGGTGTAACACAGAGTTGTGCTGGGGGGATTTAGTAACGGTGCGGCATGGGAGCCTGCAGCTCCTTTTATCTGGTACACACACAGCATGGCTTATCCTGAATCTCATGGAGAAAACTCTCAGTGAGGTTTAGCTGATGGGTCTGGACTTAACTAAAATTCAGCCAGATCTCCCTGACAAGATAAACCCTTAAGTCAAAGTGCTTTTCTGGGCATAACTACATAGCAACAAAGGAGCAACCCCAGTCCATCTAGCTGGATTTTTATGGTCTGTCACTTCAGAAGGGCACTTAGGGCAGGCTCAGACACCGAAGAGAAGCAGTAAATACTTGGTCATTGCTCACAGGTTACATGGGCAGGGGTGTTGCAAGTGAACAGGTAAAGGGGGCTGTCCTGGGCTCCCATTTGACCCAGTCATTTCCATTTGCATCCTTCCAGGAGGGATCGCCAGAAGGCAGAGGGATCAGGAACCAGCCAGGTCCAACATCCACCCCCCGAGACACAGTGCAACCTTTCTCTCTTCACGCACTCACTGACCAGCTGGGCCCAGCTGCTGTTTTACACTCATGGGATAGGGCAAACATGAATTACAGTCACTTAGACTACCTGAATTAAGCACTGATGGTCTAAGTGCTGTTTTTGCTTCTCTTTGAGCGTTTTATTTCTCCGCGAGAAAACAGAGACATTTTTGAGCTGACTCCTAGTCCAACTTACTTATGTTACAAGAGGCAGTAATTTTCAGTTCCTTTCCACCAGGGCCATGCTTGTTACCTATTTAGATGGCAATGCCCATTTGTCTTTTTCGATATGGCTTTCATTCAAACAATATAAATTACACAAGCAGGTGGCTTTTAGTTCAAAAACAAAAAGCTACTACAAAAGATGCATAAAGACTGCCTCCATGCACAGAGCAAAACATATTTGTCACATATATTGCTTTAACACTCACTATATCTGAATTTTGGCCAGTGGAAATGTTACTATGGCTGACCATTGCTTAAATGATCTCCTGGAGAAAAAAGAAAATCTTTATATAGCAAAGATCAAAGTCATTCTGGGCAGGGAATTATTGTCTGCTTGTGAATTGTTCAGTCTGGAGTGATCTCAGTGTGTCCTGTGCAACTCAAGATAAACATATTAATTTCTCTGCCTCTGCTTCAATAGATTATCCACAGATAATTTCTACAGAGGTTTTCCCACTTTGCTCCTTCCCGAGCTTTGTGTGCTTAGTTCTCTGGAAACTGTCCCCTGCTATTAGGAGCCTGGAGTACTTTGATTTAAAATCTGTTAATTAGTATATGCAATTTCCTTATGGCTGTGCTTAAGCAAAATTAAAATACTAAATCTCCCTTCATCCCTCTGATAGTGTTCTTCATGGTCAGTCCTTGTTTAATAATTGAGTTTCATTAAAAACACCACGTACCTGGAGCAAAAATGAGTCTTTACATAGGAAAATACATTTTTGAGGAGGATTAAGGAGGACTGAAGGTTTGGTGGTGGCCTTCCCTCCACCCTTATTAACAGGAATTGAAACCCAAAGTGAAAAAAACATCAAACCTTCTCCCCCTCTTCTTCCCAACAATCCTTGGTCCAATTCAAAAGGGTGGAGGGAGGGGGGGATAGAAAAGGGGTAAGGAAAAAGAAGTAAACAAAGAATGTTTCTTGTTGATGGGTCAGCTACAGTTTTATGTAGGCTGAAAAGTAGATTGTAATCCTGTGAAACGGCAGCATACTTTTGTTCCTCTCTCCCTGCCCCCATCCTGAAAACACACATGGCTTGACAAAATGCCACTAGAACGTGCTTGAAAACAGTGATCTCATTGTGAAGGCTGAAAACTTAGGGCTCAGTATAGCTGGATGATTGAGAAGCACAACATGCTCAACAGATGTAAAAACTGTATAATTCATGACTTTCTCAAGTGGGGAATGAGCTTCCACAGCCAGTTACTAAACCGCTGCAAGTGGTGTAAAATATCCGGCGATTTCCTATGCGAGTGCATCAACTATTTCAGATATGCACATACTACTTGTGAGTTTTGGCTAGTGGTCATTAGGGTTATTTCTCTGGGTTCTGTTCTGTACTTGTTTTGGGGTATTTTAATAAGAGAGGGGAGGCTTAACATTTTATCCTTGGTTTTTCCATTAAATGGCAAGAGAGGGGAGAGGTTGGAAAACAAGCAAACAAACCTTAAGCAACTTAAGTCCAGAGAAAACTTAAAAGATGGTTGCAAACCTCAGACTTCCCACTTGTCTTAGAGAGCTGGCAGGAAAGCCAGTTTAAGCCAACTGGGTTTGTTGTTCCCTTGGGTCTGCAGCCCTGTATAGACCTCCCTGGCAGACTCTGAAATTTTGAAATACTAAACTGAGGTCCACATGATCCCTTTTCCTTTTTTCAAAGATTTTCCATCTCACGCTCTCTTCTGAACCTCAAAATCCAAGCCATTCATTTCTGAAACTTTTCTAAAAATTCCCAGATTCTGTTCCTTTAAAATTAAGCAGCTCTCCCTGCTACTGTGCATGGTTTCTGCAGGGCCTCGCAGCAGAGGGCGGCTGGTGTTTCATGTTTCCAGATCCAGGAGGCAGATGGAAGACATCTCACCTCCCTATAGTGTAAGTCTGAGCATTTTCAGGGCCGCTTTAAGGTGTGCTGTGCTCATTGAGGACTGTCATTACCACTCTGTCTGCAGCTACTCCAGCTCCAAATATATTGGCCAAGATGAGAGTAGTCATCTCTGCCTTTGTAAAATAACTTTCTACCAATATCACCAACGGGATGCCATGCCTGAAAAACCAATGCAGAGTTCTGTATGCCAGGTTGCCAGCATCTGATCAGAGGATACGCTACTTGAGTTAACCTGGGAAACAGAAAATTAACCCCAGCACACGAGATATTCTCAATATATGCATGTTTTGAAAGAACATCTTTTCGCAAGAGCAGCATGAGTTAGGCAGAATTATTGCGTGTCCTCTACCTACTAGAGGGCAAAGAAGTCTTCCCAAATTAATATGCCTCTAGTTTTGGTTTTGCAGTGTCTTCTGGACAGCTAGCCAGCCTTTACAGCTGTTGGCAGGTAGAAGAGGATAGAGCAAGAGGTAAGAGTAGAAGAGGGAATAGTCCTTCTTAAGGGAATATGCAGATTCTGAAGGCAGATGCTGAGTTAAAGCTTCATTTGGCACTTGTCAGAGGTTACTGTGATGTTCGTAATTGCTGTCCCCTGGCATTAGGTATCACTGCTGCTATGTGGTAGTTATCTGTGACAGCATTTTCAGGCTAAACCTCATGCAAAGGCTTCTGCCCTTCCTCCCTTACTGCTTTTGGTAAAATTTCTCATATGCATTACATGCCCAAACTGCATTATTATTTCTGGATACTTCTGAGGCTGTCCGCATGTAAAAATAATAGGTTGTCCAGCTGTTACATACCATCAAATTCTTTATTGAGCTGGAATAAATCAGCTCCCCTTCTCTCCCTCTCTTTTTTAAAACTTCAGATTTGGCAGGTACGTACTCCTGAATGTTGAACTCATGCTTTGCCTTTGTTGAAAAGTTTTGATTTCACAGAACTCAGTTCAGGAATAGTGAAAATTATTTTTTTTTTCCTGGACCTTCTGGAAATAGAGCAAGGTGCATGTTTCCAACTAGACATAGGCTTAAAATAAAAAGAATGATCTCACTGGCTGGCAAAGAAAAATCATTCTTTTCCTTTCTTTGGAGAGTGTTTTTTTTTTTTTTTTTCTTGTTTGTTTATTTCTTTTCCTTTTCTGCTTCATCTTCCTGTTGCATTAAAAACACCCCTGGCCATTCTTCTGTTTGATATATGTCCACCATCTCAAGAAAGTCACATGTAGGATGAGCCAAAACAAAGGGAAGCTGAGTGAAGATGCTTAAGACTTTAAATGAAAATTACACGAATGTAAAAATAAATAACCTTCCAATCCACCCCTGCCTTCGGAAAGCACGAATGTGTCATATTCCTATAGGGAGTGGTAGGATGAAAAAAGCTACAGAAGTATGTAATAAGGTTGCAGAGCCCTGGCTTTCTTCCAGGCTTCACAAGTCACACTGGCTTGTTTGTCATTTGCAGAAACCTTGGCAAAAATTATGCCCCCATTTTACAAAAGTTTGCTTTAGTTGTACATTAGTTTAGAAAAAGGAAATGTCATTTTGACTTTACCTTTTTATCTGATTTCAGCTTGTTAATTCATATTCTATACAACCAAGTGTTGTGTTGTAAACTTTGGAATATGCATCAGAAAAAACATTTTTAAACAAAATTTCTCAGCTCTGTCAGGGTATACCAAGAAACCCCAGTTTACATATGCTTCCAATTCTGCAGATCCCAAGAGACTTCAGGGCAACAGAGGCAGCAGCTTTTAGAGATTGACCAGAGCAATCCAAAAAAAGTTATTTTTCTAAAATTTTGAATTTACTAGAAAAATTGGTTTTGGAGGTGACCCACAAGACTAACAACATTGGTAATAGATGATCTACATTATTCAAGCATCACTGCCCCAAATGATGTATACTCCAATTTGAAGTAAAAAAAAATTCTCTCTGGCTTATCCAATTGCGAGAAGGTGAAGGATATGTAAGATGGTAAAGAAAACAATATTATATGGTTGAAGATGTGGGCTCAATATAGTATTGAGACAAGAAATACAACCCACAGTCATGAAGGATACTTTGACTATGCATTATTACTGCAGAACATTAATATGTGTACTAATATATAGCATCAACTGCAATGCTGAAGTTGGTGAGCGACCTTCTTAAGCATTTCTGTCGTTAAGGAGGGTTTCACAGTCCAGCCAGAGCTTATCCAGCTTAACTCAGGCAGGCCTAACGTCTAAGACACACTAGGACAATGTAAATTTTCATTGTAATCTTCGCTGGAAGGCATCCTCTTTGGCACCATCTGGGCAAAACATGGCTGCATTGAAGCCAGTGAAGGTCTGCCCTTGTCTTTGGTGGAGCCAAACATAGACAGTAACTTGTAAGTCTTTCCTTTAATGAAAAAAGGTAACCCTTTATCTCAACTTTAAGATTCCAGAACACAAACATTGCTGGGGTTATTTTACCATAATCTCTATCTCTGTAATCTCTTGACTGTGCTTCAAAACCAGGAGATGTATATATTATATTTTTAAAGGAAAACTATAATGGATCAATGTTGTTTTGCAAATCATGTTACTCCTCCTCCCAAGCAGAGTTGTAGCTAAAAAATGAGAAGCAGATCATCTATCTATCTCCATGGAAAATCTGAGGGGGAAAAAAAGTCGGTGCTGAAGGATGTATTTCATATGGCTTGCAACAGGTAGTTCACAGTGGGGTTACTGCTTCGTACTGAGGACTGCTACAACAACTAATTTTTACCTGAGCACAGGTTCTCTGCAATGACAACAGTGAGAGATTCTCCAAGTCACCCCGGAGGACTCTTCACACGGCAAAACTCCCAGCAAGGTTGGGTTGACACAGGCAGTTATGCTGTGGGGCATAAAAGCAAGCGCTGAACATACCAGTTCTCTGACAGCCACGTTAGTGGTTCTGTTCCTGTGACCTGTGCGGTCTGAACTCAGTAGTCTGTGAAATTGTCTTTGCATTTCTGCTGCAGTTCAAACCAACAGGGGTACTTGTGTTATCAGCTTCCAAATTGCGGAGGGGGAACTGGTGGCGGTGACATTTCCGTTCAGGGTCACCAGCCACTCTTCCCTTCCCCAGCTGTCTTGGACCCATACCAGAATCCGCCAGCTTTCAAGGCTCCCTGCACAGCGCAGCTTTACCTGTCAAAATCCTCAGTGAGGAGAAAACCGCACGAAAATGAGGCAAAGAGGACAGCTGTTGAAATAAATTTAGCTTCTTGCTAGTTGGTCTCATTTTGGAATCTGGCTTAATCTGAAAGGCTTTGTCATTATTTATATTTTTCCTGTATTTACAATCATTTGTCTGGTGTTTGAGAACAGACACTTTTAAAGTAGAAAGTAAACATTGGCTCAAGCCTTATTCCAAAATATTCTAAATCGTAAAGTCCCTCCGAAAGTGTTTGAGTGACCTTCCTTGGCATTGCTGCAGCATGATTGCCCTCTGTCCTCTTACAAAAGGAAGGGATAGTTGGATACTCCAGTCAAAATAAGCAGACTGGCTTGCTCAATAAAAATATTATTTAATAAAGTAAACCCAAAAAAATGAACTAAGTTTGATTCTTAAATAAATGTCCTTGAGATTGTTATTTTAACACATCTGGTAACATGAAATAGCCCTTTCTAAGTCTTACAAGCATCCATGTCTATTCCAAATCTCCATGAGCACAAAATAAGACATTTCAGATTCTTATTTTTCTGTCTTTTCTTTCTTCTAGCTTAAATAATTTTAATTAAAAGAGTAACTGAACTTACTGTACTCTTTGAGCAGGTGATGTAATAGGTAGTATGTAGAAAGATAAAGGAGAAATAGAAAATAAACCTTTGGGAATTATAAATGGGAGTAATTTCAAGAAGCTGTGGCACCATCTCCTTAATATGGACAGAACCAACAAAAAATCAGTTATTATATAGAGAGCTGCTCTGATCCAAAGCTCCTCTTTTTTGCACTGAGTTATCAGGAGACTTCAAAACTTGCTGTGCAGGCCCTGGCAAGAAGATAAGAAACATTATGATGAAAATCTTTTACCTAAGGATATCCTATATCTATTGAAGAAGATGTGTAAGAAAAAAAAATGTTGTACCACATAAACTCACTGGTCAAAATAAATAACTCCTGAATTTTGTGAGAGCACCAAATACAATCACTTAAAATGCTTCAGTAGATCGAATACACATGGCGAGTGTTATAGCAATTCTTCTGATCTGAGAGTACTTTAGGTAAAATTATTTTTAAGATTCATATGTCTATAAAAAACTCTAAATGTAAAATTTGTTGAAATCAAGTTAAAGAATTGTGTTTATAAATTTTAAAGGCGTGGAAAAGTATATAGTTCATTTGTTACATAATAATAAATGAAATGATGCTGAATTATAGTCCCGTAAGAAAGTCCTGACGTACAGCAATGCGATGTTATATTATCATTTTAACTCTAAGTTTCCTCTATAAGTAATCTGGTACCATCACAACACTATGAATTCCTCGTGTTGTCGTCTGTCTTTCAGACAAATTTTCCACAAATTCCAGCTTTTGTGACTCCGAAATAGTGTAACCAAGATTAATTCTGAAGTTGGAAGATCAGCTATCTGCTGTTTTACCAAAGCGATTCAAAAATGTATTTCCAGAATAATAATTCTGTGTTAACATTTTCATTCTCTATACTAAAAAAAAAAACACTAAACATGCATTCATTGACTAAAAACACTCAAACAACATTTCTTAATTTTCTTGATATACTCCCCTATTATAATCATTATATAAATACAAGTCATCTTGCATTTTTATTGCTTTTTAATTTAATATTGCTTTTTAATTCCTCCCTTAATCTTGATGATAGATTAAAATTTTGTTGAAACTTTACTCTTTACTTCATAATTACAATAGAGAAAGCCTCTTTCCTGAGAAATCATTAACTGCACATGATCTTACATGTCCCATGTTAATGTTGTAGAGTAGCAATCTGGATACAATTTCAGGGGTAAACCCTTGCTTTTCTGAATGTAGAAAGTTTGATAAGCCTCAAAACCAAGTCACTATTTTACTCCATACTATTTCAGTGTAACGAAGGAAGACCCTGTTAGCAAAATGAAAGCACATCTTATAGCCTGAAATCTTTTAGACATTTTTTATAATTTTAATAAATATCTTAAGAGCTTTCTCAGTTACCTTAAATCACCCAAAAAGTTTAAAAGCATTGCAGACGTCTTTCCTTTATCCAGTAGAATCAATACACAGAAATTCTCCATTCAGACAGGCGTTTGTTTTGCCAAGATGCATCAAACTTTAGAGCTAATTAAAGCAATTTTAGTCCAAATGATGTGTCCCTAATATCACTGTAGTCTTTTCTTAGTGGGTAGGAAAAAAAATCTGTAATTTATTCAAGATGACGCTATCAGAACCTCAAACCATCTCTCTGCCTTTGTGGTTACAGTGAATCACAGAAGAAAGAAAAGAGCTTTTCTTTGATGAATGTAACAAAGGCTGACTGCTAGTAGAACTAGTTGTTCCTATTAACAGGATTTGTGGGTTGAACCAAGACTTAAGCCTATGAATCTTATATTTTACAGGAGATTCAGTATTGTTGAAATATGAATAGTTCCTGTCTGTTGGTATCACATCCATGAATAAGAAGCAATGATATCCAACAATATCACTATAAAACTGGGATCAAAGATCTAACACAATTAAGGCACAATTGCTTCCTGTTTTTTGCCTTCTCCTCTACAGATGTGATGTTCACAATTCCCAAGAAACTAGTGTAGGGAAAGCAGCTAGTCCTCTTTCCCTTTGCTCCCCTTCCACCCCGCCTTCAGCTTTAAATCATAGTGATTGATAAACTCACCTTTATTTTAATGAGAGGTAAGATTTTGTGTATTTTTCTGGAGTACAGCGAATGCCAGAAGCAAAATCTCTACTTAAATTACCGTAAATATTGAGCCAAGGCAGTTTTTGATTAATTTCTTCATTCTCAGTAATTCCTAGATATTAAAAAATAAGAGTCAACATGACAGAAAGTGGCACAGACTGGCTCTTAGGGTTGGTTTAATCGCTGCAGCAGCAGGGTCACCATCTAAATTTAGACTTAGGCAACTAACAGAGTAATTAATCACTGGAACAAAGTACCAAAGACAATGATAGCAACTTTGTCAAAATGTTTAAAGCAAAACAGTAATTTTAAGGTATTCTAGTATTTTTAAACTACACCCATACCCCTGAGGGCTGGCAAGTATTGCATAGACTTCCTTGCCCAGAGTAGTAGTTTTTCTGGTTGTATAGCTGTATGTCCACCTGATTTAACTGCACACACACAAAACAAAACAAAATAGACTCAAAACTCAGTTACTTTTATGTTTTCTCTACTTCTTTACTGTTATCACTAAGGAAATAGGAGAAGCTGAATGATGAGTCGAGGATATTACAGAAATTCTTCAATAACCTTGGATCACAGGATAATCACCATTACCCGTGGGTGCTAGGCTGAGTTCATCATATAGCACAGCAAGTATTGGCAAGAAGTAAGCCCATGCAATAAAAAGTTGTGTTTGCAAGCAAAAGAGAGCATCATTTCTTGGAGGTTGTTGCAACAGAACTGTCTCCAATGGTTAAGGACATATACCAAGAGATCTTCACGGTAAGACCACAGGTTCCAAGACCTGCATTCCTTATTGACTCATACACAGCATTATCTGTAATAGATAATGTCATTTTGGGATTCCACCATTTCTTCTCTGCAGATGAGCCAGCTGCAGTTACACTAATTTTCATCCTTTCTTTACGGGATTATGAATCTGGAATTAATCTGGATTTTAAACAAGCAAAACCGCACAACTTTGAAATTCCTAGAGAAGCAAACAGAATCTCAAGTTAATTCCAATGTCTTTTAGAAAAACAGTTTCTAAGGCAGTTTTTTTAACAAAGCATAAGGCTTTTTTAAGCATTTAAGTCTTAGAGCATATTCTCATTTGTTATCCTCAGTTCTGGTCTGTGTAGAATGAAGCACCTATGCTCAAGAGAGATCATTTTTGGGTTCAGGCCAGGATTCATGCAATTCAGCAGAACCCAGCACAACAGCACTGCTAGGGAACTTGGTGAGACAGCTCAGAACTCCTGTATTCGCACTGGTGCTCTGCATGGACTTAGGCTCAGATCTAAAAAAAGCAAGTAGTTGGATAAACAGTTATCTTGGTAACTGTCTTCTGGAAAGAGATGGTGACAAAACTTTATTATCCTGACTAACAGAAGCCTTCTGGCTCATTTCTAGCTTTGGAGAGCACTTTAATGCTGCCATGATGGAGACAAGAAAAGACACTGCACAGAACAAAGTTTTAACAACTTCAGGTGCTTGGCTGTCAGGCTGAATTACAGCTTTTGTTAAACACAAAGTAGTTGCCCTGAGGAAGTTAAAGCTCATAACAAGTGGAAGAATGAACAACTACTTAGGACTCCCATACTTAAGCTGATATATACTAATTTTTCTGAGATTTAAGAGCACAAAGAAACTGTTAAAGAAAGCCAGACTTGTCAGACAGTGATGAATGCTATATTCAGTAAAGGTACAGATGTACTTTTATAATCGTGTAAAATAAGAAAGTTATATATAGACTTAACTCATTTTTCTTCTCCTGGCCTAGAGCACAAGCCTCACAAAGTTCAGTGTACATCTTATCACCATGCCCTTGATGATTCCAGGGAAGAGTTTCCTTGTGAGCCCAAGAGTCTGTGCTTGTAAACTTGAAAGGGAAATATCCTATTCCCATTGGACTGCTTCAGTAAATACTG
Source organism: Crypturellus tataupa (assembly GCA_034781795.1). Taxonomy (NCBI): domain Eukaryota; kingdom Metazoa; phylum Chordata; class Aves; order Tinamiformes; family Tinamidae; genus Crypturellus; species Crypturellus tataupa. The sequence goes on along the minus strand of JAWLRI010000950.1, from coordinate 706,722 downwards.
CCAAGGAAGCAACAACACAAAAGTAGTAAGATTCAAGTATGCATTTTAAAGGAAAAAAAAATAACTGTAAACGGACAAATTTAGTATGAAAAGTTATTTCCAAAATGAATTAAAAACACTGAACTATGCATTAGTTTTACTTCTGGAAGCCAAGTTAATGAGATGACGTACAGATGGACCAAGTAAGGGACGGTTTTAAAATAAACCACTCTCCCTTAATTAAATACCATTTTGATGTGCTTATATGCTTGCATTACAGAACACCTCACTTGATTCTCTCAGAGCTGCCACAGATGAGGCATTTCTCTATGTGTTTTTATATTGTTTACTTGAAGGAGTGGACAGCAGAATAACTTTTCTTTCCCCTTTCAGTGGAATGAGGGATCCACCGAAGGAACAAAAGCTGCAGAGGCTCCCTAGCAGGGCACGTATGAACTTACTCTCTTCCCCAACGTCTCAGCATGGTACCATTTCCTAAATACATGATCCATCTGAGGAAGGAGAGCTTTGGACATTGCATTCTTTATCTAGTTTTAAATGCATGAGAAAGGAAAAAGTTCCTTTTAAACTCTCTTCCTGACCAAAGACTATTACTGCTGTGTCTGCACTCTCCCAAAGGGTCATGTTTAGAGTCAGTTTAACAGTTAAATTTGTCATCCTTCCTCATTTTGGGCCCAGTCTTGCTCCCCAGACACGGCAAGGTAAAACCAGGAGTGAGCAATGGTGGAAGCCCCTGGCTCAGAACCTTGAGGACAATTCCCACATGCCAGAAATATTGATCCTCATAACAGCATCCAAGACCAAATCAGCAGGAAAACAGAGTACGGCCCAGAGAGGGACAACTCCACTTTTACTGTAAAATTACTGTTGAAAAGTAGTGCTGAAACTTACTGATCAGAAAATAATATGGCAGTCATAGGATGATCTGGAACACCTCCTGCCCAGGCCTTAGGCCATCCTTACGCACACTGTCACTCGAGGCTGGATAGGAACATGTCATCCGAGTACTCCTAGCAAATGGTGGGAGCCCATTATTGTCATGGCAACACCTGCATGTCAGCGGGGCTATTTATCGCCGGTGCTGGCTCTGCACAGGCTCATCCAGACTGTTACCTCAGCTGAAGTTAGGTCACCATGGCACCAGACAAATGACTTTCATAGAAAAGGGGCTAAAAGTTGGCATGTCTGTCAGCTCAACTGTTTTTACACTGGCCATTTGTTTATATTTAGCACGAAAGAAATCGGATTTATCACGAAAGGAAATTCTGAAAACACTTCCTCTGGCCTCAAATGAAATGTGGTTGGACAAAATAAAGCCCATTTTTGCCCAAATTGTGACTTTTACCTTTTTGAAACAAATAAATAAATTCAAATCTAGAAAAGTCAGAAAGGGATATGGAAAGGTGAAATTAGAGCAAATTTGGCCTTTTTGAGCAAATTGGAAGAAAATATTTCAATTGAAAATGCTGTCAGAAACCAAATGTATTTCCAGCAAATGCATTTGTTTTGTCAAATGAACATTTTCCAAGGGAAGGTCTCCAGGGGATTAGGCTTATCATAGAGTCATCTCAGTGTTTGAAGATGCCTACTGTCCAAAAACTACAGCTACAACAGTACCTAGCACTAAAAGGGAGAGAATACAGGAAATCAAAGGTGGTAATGACAGAAGCAGAAACACCAGGGCAAATAAAGCTGCTACAAATGCACAGTTTTAAGCAAACTGTATGTTGGACTGAGCAACTAATTTCAACTTCTAAACCCCCGAAATAGAGATTCATATAAGTGGACCTTTAGACCTATGCAAAGTACTACTGATTTTTGACCAGAATCAGTTAAGCCTTTTGTACTGGGAGGGCCAGAAACCATAGGTAGGAATAAAGAAGGAGAACAGTACACCAGCTGCAGGATCAGATATATTTGTTTCCAGCAAGAAAGGATATTCCCAAAAGTGCATACAAGTACCACCATGTGCTGCACTTTGGTTCCACAGTTGATTTTCAAAAGTTACATGACTGGCAGGGAAAAGGATGGTCCTGATGGTCCTGCTTCTCAAAGGTACCCACTTCATCCAGCCTGCATTGATCAGTCACTTATAATTGCTGCCATCTTTTGCGCACCATACATCCAACAGTCAGGCACATTATTGCTGACAGATACATGGGCCTGGACCCACTGACTCTAAAATTTAATGTAGAGCACACATTCAACACCAATAGACATATTTTTATGATCTTGAAGAAAAGCTGCCTGCCTTCTGTTTTTAAAACAAATGGGATTGTTCCATATTTCCAGTATATCAGATATTTATTTCATAACAATGGTGCATTACAGTGATGTATGTTTACAATAAAAAATGTTCAAGTGATGTATTTTCTAATTACATTCTCAAAGAATTCACATCCAACATCAGAGTCTCAGCCACCTCCCAAAAGCAATAATAGGGGTTTTGTCTTCTAGCCTAGGAGGGAAAATAAGCTCAAAAGTCAGAGAAGATTAAATTTAAAATTCTTTCTAGAGGGTAAAGAGGCCTCTTAGGTGGCTCTCACATAAATGGAAAGCAGCCCATAGGAATCCTGCCGTTAATTTTGACAGTCTTTGGATCTGTCTCTGTTCTTTCATTAAGAAACTAGAAATAAGTCTTGTCTACTCACATAATTTGAACCATACTGTAGCTATGCAAGTATAATTCACTACAGTCCAAACCTCCTATGGGGATAGAGGCATAAATTCATATTACGTGAAGGGGACATAATCCATAACTGCATCCGTAGTACGGTTTAGGCCAGTATAACAATATTGATCAGAAAACCACCTGCCTTCCCGCTCCCCAGCACAGTTATGCACATGGCACAACAGCTGTCTGGTGGCAGTGGGGGAAGGGGACTGTCCTTTCCCACAGCCCTTCTAATTTGTGACTATCACCCATAAGCATGCACACACAGCTCCTTGGCTTGGCCTCTCTGCTAATCCACAAAGCCAGGACATTAAAAAAGCTATTAAATAAATGAAAAAAAAAATGGCAAGTAGCCAAAATATTTCTTATAGACTTGAATTGCCAATGCTGCCTCTGCCTCCTGGACATCTCAGATGTGTTCTCTAAAAGCATAGGAAGTGCCTGGGTGCGTAGCAGAAGGAACTAGCTTTAAAGAGAAGGCTTGGCCAGCCTGGACCAGCTGACTTCTAATCAAAGCTTGATTCCCAGCTGCCATTTACAGCGCCACTCAAGGTGCTGGGCGATCACCTTCAGCAGCCCTTGAGCAGCAGGGCTTGGGGTGCTTCACCCCTACTATCCACTCAGTAGATTTCAAAAAAGTCAGTCAAAATCATTACTGATGCTTCGAGGAAGAGTTTACACAACGAAAGTCTCTGTGAAGTAGTAACGTTCATCAGAGTCTGTAGGTCTTCATTGATGAATTTATTGATCTCAGGTATTTTGAGCAGAAGCACTAGCTGGGCATATCTGTGATTGATTCAAAGAGAAGTCATTGCCTACTTCTCTCTCCTCAGCTAAAACTCAAAGTTGTCTTCTCTAAGCTTTAAAGATTGTTTAGAAATAACTACCCCAAAAATGTACACATGCTGTGCACAATCCTATAGAGCTTGCAGCAAAGCAAATTGTAGTCTGGGTTGCATGAAGGAAGATGAATCAAACCATCTCTCTCTTTACAAAAAGCTTGTGGCTTTGCAGAAGTGGTCTTTTTCTTCCCTCACTGTTAAAAAGCACTGTGTTATAACCAGTCTATGCTAAGAAGCACAGAAAAGAAACCACACTGATCTTTCATATGGTCAGTTGTGAGTAAAAAGCTATTTCAATCAAAACTCCAAATACCTTTGAAATGGAAGTTATTGTTGCCCATCTTCAGAAGTTTGATTATGGCCTCATGCTAGATTTTATCATCAAGAATTTCTTAGCATTTCTAAACCATTCACAGGAGGAAAAACAAGCAAAAAAACAAAAACCCACCAACACACACCATCTCAGCATTTCTGGTTCTGATGAGAGCATATTCTGCATAAAATTAGTTGAACCTCTGCTTTCAAAGCAGACCTCTGGCTGCTTCCTGATAATAAGCAGGTGCAGTGCAAGTTATCCTGGTACCAGAAACAGATAAAATCTCACATACTAATAGGGTATCTAAAGAGCACAGATATAAAAGCGGCCAAAACCAAATAGGATTTTTCACCTGGACCCAGTAAGGCTGGCCTTTTTCAAGTCCTCTGGAACCCCGGCTACACTGTGATCAGCTCCACTCTAGGTCATCATGAGCAGAACCCATTCGGTTTGTGCTCTGGACAAAGAAGTGACTGTTTTCCCATAAGAGGAATACTAAGTATTTCATACCGGTAAAAATCAACTTCTGCCATAAAAATGATCCAGATGCTATTAAATTTCCATTTATTTTCCGTGAAGAAATCTGTGCCATCTAAAATGCAAATAGGTATTCAACAAATGTGAACAACCTTATATAACATACGATGCTGGAAGAAATATATTTCCCCAATGGTCAGGCCTGCCAGAAGCCAATTGCTTTATCCATGCCATATCTATTAGTCTTGTTTTGAAAGCTTCCTCACAAGGAGTCCTTGGGCATGTTAAGACTTACACAAATCACATAACCTGCTGTTATCTTGGCCTCCCATCTCCTTGTATTCATCCTTTTGAAAGGATGGCTATTTCTTTTTACTGCACCTGATACTGAGAGGTGCCCAAAACCCTAGAAAGCAACATATGGGAGAAATGTAGCCTGCTTATTTCTAAATGCAGTATATTTTTTGATATATGCTGATCTTACATACTAAAAGTACTGTCTTTCATAGACTTGCATGATGCTGTATTTGCATGCTCTCAGAATTAGTTTATTTTCTATGCAAATTTTGTTTGTTTTGTTTGTTTTTAAGGTAAAATCTTGTGGTTTTGTCGTATTATCATCCTTCTCATCCCCAGAGAGCAAAACCCAGCCTTTCTCAGCAAACTTCAATTCTTAATTTATGTATTTAGCCCTTCAAAAACAAGGAAGCTCCATGCAATTTAAGTGCAATTCAATGAAGACAACCCAAAGTCACCACAGTTCAACTTTTAAGACTGATGTTGAAATAATTGGAGTGCTACAATATTTGAAAGCATTTCTGTCTTTCCGAAGACAAACATAGCTTGGAGCAGCAGGGACCTGCATTTTTAAAATAGTGCTGTGTACAGCAGATAGAGAAGAAAAGCTTCCTCAGGGCATGTCTTGTCTTGTGCATCTCTGTCTAGTATAGAGAGTGTTCAGTTCAGTGTTAGCCAAGTGGTTTTAATCATCCCAGTGGGACACCATCTTATGCCTAACAGAGAAGCAGCAGTTGGAAAAGAAAAAGAAAAAGAGAAAAAGAAAAGAGAAAAAGAAAAAAGCAGCTCTGAGCTGCTGAAGACACTGAAGTCCATCTGTTCATCCACTGCCGATCACTATCTCGCAGAAGTCAGAGTCTCTGCACAGAGCAGAGGGTCGCTTTTCCCAGCATCTCAGGAGTCTTCTCCCTTGCTTAGGCCTGCGTATGGGTACAAAATGGCTTCAGACTGCTCTTGCTCTGACCACATAAATTCTCCTTCTTTGCCTACAGCTGGGAATTTTTAAACCTGAAATGGCAAAGATCACTATGCATCCTCTTCTGAGGGCCTGAAGGGCCAAGCCAGAGGAAAGGAGTGACATTGCAGTAGTAGTGATCCCCAACACCAATTAGAGCACTCTTTAAGCTTCGTCAGTCTGTGACAGAGACTTGGTTGGCATCGGAAAAGGAATACCCTTTAGGGGTTCCCTAATGTTCCTTATGTTCCTCCCATCTATTATTTTAAGTTGATTTATTTATTTCTCCAATATTGCTCATTGAAGGTGAAATGATTTCCCGTCCTGGCAAGCATTATCTGACTAGTATATCAACACAACCTTCAGAGGAAATTTCTTCACCCTGTGCTTGCAGTAATCTTGTCTGTATTGAAACATCTGAGGCCCAAATTTGGGCCTGAACATGTGCAGTGAGAAACAAAATTTGGCTCCCCAAGTGTGAAATAGCTCAGTTGTCCACCGACTCAACATCAAAAAAGGATCAGTCTGTTGGAATGGATTAGTTTTCAAAACTGAAAGTAGTAAAGGGGCGAAGGGGGGTGGGAAGGCAGAAAGCATTTTATCTTTCACGCAGCCAAGTATCCATTCACAGTTTCCTGCTGAAAACGCTGAAAAACAATATGCAAGTATTTGTCAAAATTAACCAGAAAGCATTCTTTTGCTCTCTTAAATTTATCCCTCCTTTTAAACTTTCCTTACAATTTTATCACAATTATTATAATCTAAAAAACATTTGTGATAGTTACACTTAATTATCACTCGCAGGAAACAATCAGGAAATGCTGTGTTATAATAATACAATACTCCCCCTTCCCTTGTATAATTTGAATTCAGGGACCTCACACAAAAAACAAAAGTGCAGAACTTTTACCAACTTGGGCCATGGCGTTAGAAGTTTTCATGCTTATTTTTCATTCCAGGTATAAAGGGAGAACATCCATAGCTTCCCAATCCTTTTACAAAACCCAGACGCATTGCTCAGGCAATGACACTCTCATGCCTGGCTCAGGCCGAGCTGGACGTAGCTCTGGAGGACACTCAAGCTGCCCAGATGACCAAGGGTGGCTGCGCCCGGCAGCAGCTCTCAGCAGGGAGCAGCCCAGCCTGGGAGCACCGCACAGCGCGCTGCCCACGAGGCACTTTCCTGGGGCCCTGTGCGAGTCCATGCGACACAATTCCCACGGAGGCCACAGGCATATTCTCCTAAGTGCAAGGTCATTTTGCAAAAGTGCACGTGTGAAAATACACTGTGTTTAGATAGAATAAAACAGTAGAAATCACGCTCAACAGGCACCACATACACTGCCTGTTCGACTGCTGGAAGAGACCTTGGTGACACCCATGGCATAGGAACCAGCTTTATAATACCATACCGAATCTACTGTTGTTCCTTCTTCCCTTTTCTTTCAAACCTCCCTCCACATGTTTTCCCTCCCCACCATAAATACCAAGAGAAAAGCTGAGGGATTTCACTGAGTAGAGCCCGAGATGAAGGTCCTGTAGCTTTAGCCCCGATTCCTGGTTACATGAAAGCACAAGATGCCAAAGCTTTCAAGTATCTTGGCAGAAAGTTTGCTCCGTGTAACCAAGAATGCAGGCTCTGTGGTGAGTTTAATCCCTGGAATAAGGCTGCAGATTTCAGTGTAATATTGCTCAGGCTGAGTTTGGCTATATATTTTTTTGATATCTCTACTCACTCTTATGCTTTCTCTTAAAAATGGGCAAAAGTAGTGAGAAAAATAAGCATCTAGATGAAAAAAAAAGGTGACAACTTTCACTGTATAAAATCTGAATCCTGGGAAAGAAATTAGTTCCAGTAGCCCCAGCTAGAAAGAATACATCTGCTGTCTCAGCAAGGCTTCAAGTAAAAGCTTTATTATTGTTACTATTTTTTTATGTCATTAATTGAATCTTTGACCGCTAAGGCTGTACTAACCTGTTTTTATGTTATTGTCACTCTTCCGTGCACAGAGAAATAATGCTAGTAAAAAGAAGGAGAGGAGGTAGGAATTGGAGTTGCATGAACGGGACATCTGAGTTGGAGTTATAAGAGGAGATTATTTTAGAAATATTATTTCTTTTCTCCCTTTCTCCAAACACAGGCTTTGGCATCCAAAAACAAAAGTCTAGCTTAAAGTAGAGAGAAAAATGGCTTATTATTCCCATATGTTTTGGTACCTTTAAAAGTAAAGGGATGGTAATGCTTACATAGAATTAAGCTTCAAACAGCTGGTATTGTGTTTGTTACTATAATCATCTGTCTAATTATACTGGAATGTGACAAAAAAGTGAAAAAAGGAGGGTTGTTTTGACAGCTCAACATTCACAGTTCCCACTACGCCACCAATTAGAACCTGGAAAAAGGAAGTAACTTGTAAAAACTAATGATCGCTCAGCAATGGAATATAGAACTATTTTTGTCATTAATTACTTTTTTTCCTATAAGAAATCTGTCCCCACTTCAGTAATGCAATTCTCTTTTGGTCACATTCATGATATATAAACGGAATTAAATACCTATTTGTCAGTCAGCACTGCCACTGCTTTTTTTTTTTTTTTTTTTTTTTTTTCAGTTTTA
>JAWLRI010000950.1:676201-698444 GCA_034781795.1 Crypturellus tataupa | reverse complement strand
TTCATTAAAGGTGCACAGAGGAGAAAGGCAACATTTCCAAGCAAAAGCTAGGATGAGGCTGCACCCTGATCCTGCACTCGGCCCCACCTGAGCACGAGCTGCTGTGGTGTCCCCTTGCTGAACACAGTAGACTTGAGCATGCAGGATGACTCATGCCAGCCTACTGCAGGGCTGGGCTCTTCAGCGCAATCTCACAGCCCTTATTCAGGGTTGGATCCTGCTCACGCTGTCTTCAACTCATTATGCACGTGGGACCTGAGGCCCAGGCCAGAAGTGGGGTTTCCCAACATCTTGCAGAGTGCTGGGGCTAGATGTAGCCACATGGTTTCCAAGTTCAGATTCCTACCCAGAGACAGCAGCAAAGCCTATCTTTTGTGCACGCTCAGCATGTGCAACTCCTTATGAAATTCAAGAGCTGCAGCTGAGGTATCAAGAAGCCCCCAGCAAGTCTTAGGTTAGACAACCAACTTACCTCTGAAGTCAATAAGAATTGAAAACTTCAGTGATATCTGTGAGGTACTCGGATGACAGAAAGATCAGGCCAGTTAAAAAATAATAAAATTTTTTTTCCACATGCTGTAAACATTTTTATAAAACTGGCATTTCTTTCCTGAATATTGATACTAAAAATTGCCACCCTTGAAATGGTTTAGCTGAAGGTCCTGTATCATGAGTACAAATACAAGAATACCAATATTAATGATCACTACAGAGGAAGGGCCTAAAACATAACCCATAGAAATTCCGTTCTTCAGTTTCAATGGATCATGGGCAAGGCCCTAACTCATGTTTCATTTAAATCCATACAAGTATTTGGTCCATTCTGAAAGAATGACTGGGTTGGAAAAGCAGTTCTTACAACTCTAGGTTTTGATCCAGGCTAAAAGCATTTGCAATTTTCTTACAATGACCATAGCACAAAGCCATCTTCAGAGGCAAGAAAATAAAGACACCCCTGCTACAATCTAACACCAGTAGGAAAAAAATATTTGGATGAAACTTGAAGTGTGAATTATACTTGCTTAAGCTAGAACAAAAGGACAAAAATATCAAAAATCTAGTAATGTGGAAACAAGCAAGGCTTAGCTCTTTAAAAAAAAGGAAAGATAGACATTTGAGGTAACAAAACAAAAAATCCAAAATGCACAAACACATCACAGACATCTAAAAATAGCATTTTATACATTTTTTTTGCCAGTGCTTCTCTGAGAGCAAGTTCTTTAAACAGAACTTAACAATTTTACATATATTTTTTAAAAAAATATGTCATCCTAAAATAGCCCATCAATCCTTACCCAAACTTTCTGTATTTCTACAAAAATAGATGCACAAAGAGCTACAAAATACTGTATTCCTGAAAGAAGGCGCACTGTAGTCAAGGGAGAGTCTTTTTCCTGACAATTGAGACTGTTCATAAAAATATCAAGCTGAACAAAACAAAACACTGTTAAAGGAGCAGAAAGGAGTTAGGTTGACCAACTGCAGCAGGCTCAAATGAGGAAAAAAAGAAAAGCTATTTTTTTTTCTTCAACACTGTGGGACCCATAAATGGCCTTAGAAACAAAAGGCTCAATAGCAAAACCATGGTTGGCTCTTCATCTTCATAGCGTGTCCTTTGCCTCAAGCAGAGGAGTCAAGGATATCGCCCTCCCAGCTGCAGTGACTTCAGCTCTAGCTGGTCTTAGGTTATATCTGAACCTCAGAACCAAGAAGTTTCTTTGCTCTTGTCCTGATGCTGTAGACCTAGATTTCAAGAAAGAAAAAAAAAAAATCAATACAGTTTCTTCCTCTCCTCTGCCCACACAAGCAAAGTTAGAATAAACAGTTAAAAATAAGCAAACAACCCCCCCACTCCCCTCTTACTATCTAAGCAGATCTGTTAAGTGTTGTTACTATTGCTCCCTATTTTACAGTATATACGGGATAAGCTTAAACCACTCTTAAATTTTAGACTGGCTCAAGCAGTTCAGGAATGCCGATAAAATCCTTTATGTACTTCCTACTTCTGGCTTCCTTTGGAAAGGATCGAGGCATGATAAAATCCTCCAGCAAGGTCTGTGTAGATATTCCAGTATGGAATAGAATCACTTTTCCTGGTAGGGGCCAACCACAGATCCCATCTCCCTTCTAAAGGGTCTGTAACACTTTTAAGATCTCACAATTTCTACAGCATTTCACCTTGAAGAGAAGAAAGGAAAAATGTTCCTGCAGCAAGCAGGAATACCAAATAATTTCACCTACAGAGTGTCAGATTTTTAGCCAAGAATAGCTAGTGCTTCCACATGGGAAAAATTAATGATTTTCAGCTTGCATTTGTTATGAGTTTCTCTAACATTTTCCTTTATAAAAAGTGAGGACTATCTAATAAATGTGGTGCTACATTGTGGCTTTAGCATTACGGACTTGGAACCTCTGTTATTATCTGGGATTCTTCTGTTCCAGAGGGATTCAATCAAGATTTATACTCAACAGGGCGTATACCTAAAACACAGACAATAGAGTAGGAGTTGCGGATTAAGCTTTCTGAAGAAGGTCCACTGCTATCAATTATAGCAAAAATAAATGGAGGTAAATATGCACGGAGGCAATAGGCACTTGAGTCTCATTGATTCAAAACCTGTCCCTTGACATTTTGAGCTAAACAAATTAATTACATTTCATGGAATGAAGAAACATTGTTATACAGACAGCTTTGTTCTGCTCTATGTGTCCAGCCACATAGTGCACCAACAATGATGTGCTCACTACCTGATCTGCCATCAATTGAGGGCCAAATTCACCACTAATGTGAGCATGTGCAACTAAAACTGACTTTTAAATGTTGTTGCAACTACTGTAGTCCTGCGTTCATTCAGGATTAACCTGTGAAAACTGAAAATAAACTAGGCACTTATCTTCTATCATATAATAATGAAATCCAGTGTGAGACCCCTCTGTTTTCAAAGACATTCTAACAGGCCTGATAGATTTTGAGCTGACTACTAGCTCCTTGCTTTACTGAGTATCATCAGTTAACTTCCAGTGACGATCAACAGTATTTCAGAGTATAAAGCTATTAACAGTCATCTAAAGGGTGACAGCATATTTGATCTGTCCATCTGAGGACTTCCAAGCACTGCTCAAACACTTGTGGGTTCAGCAGTGAACAGACAGGGCACAGAGCACACAGGGGTGCCTTGCCCATGTCTGGACGGGAGTTTTTCCAAATGATTTCCAGATATAGAAGTTACACTGTCCAAGACTTAGTCCTATAGTCTTTATTCTTTATCTTAACATTAGTCATTGTTCTTTAGCTTAACATAGGTAAGGCCAAAGTGCAATCTGGAAACCATGTGGCAGATGAGTGAAAGTCAGACATACACCTACTATCACCCTTGATAACATGTAGCACAAACAATGACAGAAATTGCATGTCAAATCCTGCTGAGTGACTTCCTGCTCTATTCCACACACTCTTGTACCTATTTTTTTGGACTAGAAGATCACTGGGACCCCCAAACTAAGGTATGCCTATAAAAACATGGTCAAAGGCTCTTCACTTAGCACAGATTTCTCCCTTTTGCTTGAGCTACTTGCTTTCCTGGCAACATGATTCTGATTCAGAGAGTCATGCCTTTAGTTTCCTTCTCTCAAAATCAACTGGTGAAAATTTTAATTACTCCTCTTCTGCTTACAGTTTAAAAAACAAAAAAGAGAGAAAAAGTCAGGCAGCAGAAACCCTTCTGTGTATCAAGAAATCATTAAAGCTACAGTGGAGTACTGAAAGCCACGAAGATGCAACGGAAGTAGGTGAGATGTAAAACAGTTCAAACTGTTCAAACTAGCTTAAAAAAGAAAAAATATAATCTTTCTAGGAGGGCATCTGCTTGATGGCAGAGATTAGTAGAAGGGGAACAAACAGAAATAACTGTAAGACGGAGGTTTAAGGTATAGCAATTAAGCCCAAGCAGCCACTGAAAACAGTCCAAAAGCTAAAGTTGCCTTAGTTACGGAACTGAATATTGAACACTTTCCATGCCTTTTCTTCATTATATTCCCATCTCCTTTATGGCACGTATATGCAGTTCTAACATGTCATCCAAGTGCAGCCACGCTATAAGAGCTTTAACTTACAGTCTGCTGATAAAACAAACATTTTTTCATCTTAAAATATCTTCACCTATGTTATACAACTCAGTATTTCTACACCGGCAGAATTCTCCACCTCTGAGATATCAATATTATGGGTAATTTTCATGTGTGCAGATACCAGTTCTGTGGACACACCTAACAAAAGCATCAGACTGGGATGAACACGTAGCATGGAGGACAGCTACTCTATCTCTGTGGAGGACAGCAGGCTGTGCCCACTCAAACCTGTATTCAAAGTGACACAGTGACTCAGAGGCATTTCCAAAAGCAAACTTTTTTTTTCATTAGACAAGGAACTGGAGCGTGATGCTTCTCTCACCTAGATTTAAATTAGACACATGCAAACCTCAATTTTCTGATAGAATTACAACCCTCGGATACAGCAAACCCCTGCTCTGCTTTTCGTGTGCTAGGCTTACAGGAAACCTCTTCTGTCACTTCCAGCACATCTGCCCAGCAGCAGGGCAGGATATCCTCCTAGCACGCTCCGCAGAGGCAGCAGCAGGGCAACTTACCCCACACTCCTCCCCGCGGCAGCCCGGACCCGGAATGTGCTGCTGCATTAGACTAACCACCCAGTGCCTCCTCCTCGGCCTTGAGGAGCCAGTGGAGAGTGTGGAGGGCCACGCTCAGCCCCTCTGGGGCTGTTTATATCAACATGTTTTTAGATTGAGCACTCCAGCCAGGGCAGCTGAGCATCACGAAAGACACTGCTTCCAAGCAGCCACAAATATAACAGGTTTTAATAGATTCTGATTTAGGTTAGCACTTTCTTTAATCCCACTTGTACCCGTATGGGAGCTTCCAGAAGGGTTAATTTGCAGTATACAATGTTAGGATTAAGCCACGTTTGAAGGAGATGAAGTAGCTAAATCCCTACTCATCCTTCTAAACCTGAACCATGTAAGTGTAAGCAGATGTGCAAGACAGATCAATACTTTATTAGCTCCACAAATAGCGATACACTCATGTCCCATGAAAGAGAAATCCCTAAACTCTACCCTGCACGCAAGGAACCCCCCTTCCTTAACCTTTGAAGTGATGCAGCATCACCCATTCCTGAGACCAAATACTTGGCTTGACATGGCAGGGATGCAGCAATGTAACTGGAAAGCGGGTACGGTTACAGCCAGCCTGCTGGTGATCAACACTGTCATTGCACGTAATGCAGCGTGAGGAATTCTGCAAATGTTTCCATAATCACATGTGACAGCAGCAAAAGAAATGTGACTCACAGTACATAAGAGGAAAAAAAAAGAAGTATCCTTTGCATATCTGAAGGGCTCTGAAAAGCCACGACCAGAGGTACACCAAATGAGTTTTCTTATATAAATCATATAAAGCTCATGGAATGCGATATACTAATAAAGCCAGAGGCTGATGTCTTTATTCCCCAGGAAGATACGAGCAAAAGCTTCCAGATTTGAAGTTTTCTGGCCACCACATCCCTGTCCAACTCTTGAGAGAGAAAGCCAGCACATTCTTGCAGGCCTTTCAATTTATGCCTCTCTGCCAAAATTGCCACCCCACATTAGAGTCAAAAGTAATGAAATTCTGTGTGGAGACTAGTGATATTCACTATACGCACCTCTTACCAGACACAGAGCAATAAAAACCCACAGAGGGTTAAACCTGAACAGTCAACTCCAAAAGGCAAGTTCCTCCAGGCCTGCTCCTTCGGCAGGACCTTTCTCCTGCCCAGGTAAGTCCCCAGAACTTGAGGGCGCACACAGCATCCTGAGGCGAATAAGCTTGCCATTCTCGGCAGGCTGTACCCAGAACATCCATCACCTGAGTGCTTGTCCTAAATCTGCTAAGCTCGGGCGGGCTCAGCGGGGAGCTCAGAGCAGGCCCTTCAGTGAGCCTCAGCCTCAGGACAGAGAGGGAGCACAGGAGGGGCAGCCAGGAGGGGCAGGGGTGCATGGCCGTAACACCACCAGCCACCATGATACGCAATGGTTTCACTGCATCCATCCTCAGTCATGAGGCTTCAATGTGCAGCACGTACAGCCACACAGCATCGCACTGTAGCACTTCGTAAGCAGCAAAACACATAATGTTTCTTGTTTGCCCTCTTGTTTACAAAGGCTCAGGTGCCAAACTGGAGTAGTCTGATAAATCCATGATGTTGTGTTTCAGTGCATCGTCACTTTGAAGAGTCAGAAACAAGTAAGCCATAGGTTGGCTGGGTTCTTACATTTTTATCATCACTCACTGTTTTTCCTCTCTTTCCCCAATAGGAACTCATGGAATAAAGCCTATACATAGGTCACTGGCCAGAAGTGATAGCCCATGCCTCCTCCACTGCCTCCTCCCACCTTCAGCAGACTACTACGAGACATGCAAGCTACTACTAAACACCGCCAATCAGAGTCCCTGACAAAGTTAGCCTCCAGCTGTGCCCATCCTCAGGAATTTTTATATGGAGGAAGCAGTGCAAAGCAAAGGCTGTATTAGCCTTATCAGGTAATGCTGAGTCTGATCATTTGGTTTGAGGTCAATGGCTCATTAAAAAGAGCAAAAAAAAAAAAAAAAAAACCCAAAAGAGTTAAAACACTTTTTTTTTTTTATTAGAAGTATTACCACAAAAGAAGCAGTAAACAAACTGATTTGTCCAGCACTGAAACAACTCACAACCCAGGCAAGACTCATACCCAAGTCATGTAGTAGTTCTTTCTGACCAGCAATCCCCTTACACAATTTCCTGCTCCATCCTCAGAAAGACAAGGCAAATATCAGAGCTCTGGCACTGGACTGCTGGGGTTATTGTCAAACTGATGGGCTGGTCCCATCTATCAGCATCGATGGCATAACAAAGCAACACCCTCCCATTACAGAACTTGTCAGAAGAACAAAACTTTAGTTTCCAATCTTGGCAGACTATCATTTTATACCCAAAAGCATAAAGTGTAATTCTTCTTGTATCATCTGCACAGCTGGAGTTGTTAATAGATAAAAAAATCATCCAGTATTATGAACTTTACTATGCTTTTCTTAATTTCTTGAAGTAGCAAATGACATAGCATTTAGAAGAGATTAGCGGTTTCCAGCTGCCATTCCAGAGATGAGAGATCTGTACTGGACTAGTTTAATCATAACTGGGTTCTAGGTTCATATTATTTCATATTCAAGAAACAGCATTTTTTCTTCACCTACATACCCCTACATACCCAAAGCAAACATGTGATTCTCACAAATGGAAGGCAGTGAGAGCTATCAAGAAGACTGACAAATATATCTTAAAGAAAAGGAAGAAAAGATGCAAATCTAATAATTTTCTTAATAAAGTAACAAAACGTGTTTAAGAAGTAATAATCTCCAAGAATTCCTGCTGGTCAGATAAATACCAAGGAGAAACAGGGGAGCTTTAGGATGGACACATTGAAAAAAACAGTCACCTGTATGAAGAGGTCTATAAAAACAGTGAGGGTTGTTAGACTCCTCCTAATACCGGATAGTAAAGCAAAGGCAGACAATTCAAAGCCTGCCTATAATACTACAGATGTAGTTTGTGGAGGCTGCCATAGGGCTACAGAGAACACAGTAAAATGAATCTAATTTAGAAACATCTGCCTAGAGCCTACAGAGTGAATTTCACTTTGACAGCAAGCACAGCTTAACCAGCATCTCTAGTCTCTCCAAATAACACCTCGGTATTAGACAGAAGGGATATGTTGATCTGTTCCAATTTAGAGGAATAGGATGAAATCCTCATTACTAGTCCAGTCCTCACTGGAGCTGTATTTTGGTGAATGCATATACAAACCAGCTGAACAAGCTGGAAACTTCCACATGGAAGTTTAATTAACCACTTCTCACAAGATTCAAACCACAAAGACACATACCATGTCACAACCCATGTGGCTTGATGGGCTACAACACAATTGGCTTGATGGGACTAAGCAAGACTGAGGTCTCTCAACAACAGGCAGCGAGATTTGGACATTTGCACAGTTCTTGTCTGCCCTGAGAGCATTTTCGGGAGGGATTCCCACTTGGAAATGTATTTGGAGAAAGCTTCTGAGGACAAACCTTATTTCAACTACAAACAGACTGCCTCTTTGCTCAAATACATCCCATTAAAACAGACACAACTGAACCATCTTACCTGTCTCAAACCCAAAACTTGGCACAATGTCCACCGTCCCATGAAAGGCTCCAGCCCATGCTGAGGTAGCGCTGGTGACAGCAGCAGGATCTGTCTTTGTCACGTCACACTGGGGAGCAGGAATCCTGGCTGTACGTACTGAAGGCATCAGCAGGGACCCATACCGTGGGTCGCGGTGCGAGCTGGGATGGTGATGGTGCATGTGTGGATGAGGGTGATGGCGATGCATGTAGACGTCATGCATGTGTGCATACGAAGGGCTCACCTGAGATGCTAAAGGATAATGCCAGGATTCAGACGCAGCTGGGGGAGGAGGTGGGGCAGTCTGATGAAGGCTGTGTCCTGGCCAGCTGCTGGGATCTGGTGCTGGGAAGGTGCTGGGTGCAGTAACGGGAAAATTGGGGTGTACTCCACTTAAGCATGGTGGAGGGGGAGGTTGGTAAGAGCTGGTCCAAAATGAAGTTGGGAAACTGCTCCTTTGGCTTGAGATCGTTGAGCTTTCTGGTGAGAAGGAGAGGGGAGAAATGAAGTATGAATGAAGCTGAACAACATATTTGAATGACGAAAGAGGAAGAAAAGAAAGAAAGAAAAAGGATTGTCTATCCTTTCAAATTCGTAACACTGTACTCAAGCTTCCTCAGTAACTCCAGTATGAAGATCCTAACTCCTGACCTAGAACTACCTTTTAGAAAATATACCATTTAGAAAGGCAGCTGTCTTGACTATAAATGCTTTTGAGGACAGCCAGTTAGCTCAAACTGCAGAAACTGAGCGACATTTGGCTAATGGGAGAATACTAGATCTCTTCAAACTAACAGCATGTTTTGATGGGGCAGAGATCATATCTAATGCATCTTAAACTAGTCCCTTACAGAATGTATCATGTTGCCCTGTAGTATCAGATAAACTGACCCAACTACATAACTGAAAGAAGACTTTGTCTGGAATAAAAGTTTAACTGCTTCTTATGAGCTAGAGCTCAACTTTTATTTAAATGGATTTCAATACCTCTACATTATGAAATCACATTCTAAAAATTCCTCCTCTGAAGGAGTGGCTAGTGTTTTTGATATGTAGGAAAGTATTAGCATCTTCACTCTCACATCTTTCTTGCCAACTGGTGTTTGAAAGCACTGCTTTACACAATATGTCTCAGCTCAAATAGCTTTTTTTTCTGGTCAAAGATGGAAACAAAAAAATGTGGGATTCTACCTCTGATGAAAGAACAAAGTCATAAAAATGGCCTATGGAGAAATAAAGCCAGGGAAGTTTAATATTTGACAAGGCAAGGAATCCTCTGTTCCTCACATAACATTTACAAAAATATTTATATCATTTTTTTTTTAAAATGACCTTTTGTTTTACTTTATTTAACAAGCAACTGGAATGAGACTTAGGTGAAGACATCACTGAGAATAAACAGATTCTTCAAACACTCCTGCCACTTTGCTTACTTTAAACAAAAATATTTTGGAAACATAAAAACTGTAAAATTTTTTTTCTCTGACTGCATTGTTAGGACACTTGCGTTACTACTTCAGAATCCATTAAAACAATAGAGATTTTTTTCCATGCATCAATTGTCTTTAATTTAGGCAGTTTATAGAGTTTGATGGATTAACTTCTAGTATTGGAAGTGTTTTCAGGAAATGCATTACATTGACAAAAGTAGAAAAGTTATCTTTAGGCTAAACTGCTTCTAACAGGGCTGAAAGGTTATCTAGCAAATTATGCTTCAATGCGGTTTTCTTGCAAAGATTGCTTTTTTTTTCTTTTTTCTTTTTTTTTTTTTTAAGCAGCATTTGTATTGTAATTTA
This sequence comes from Crypturellus tataupa, assembly GCA_034781795.1. Classification (NCBI taxonomy): domain Eukaryota; kingdom Metazoa; phylum Chordata; class Aves; order Tinamiformes; family Tinamidae; genus Crypturellus; species Crypturellus tataupa. Next base: position 688,388 of record JAWLRI010000950.1, on the reverse strand, counting down.
TACTAGCGGACTTCAGAAAGCTTCAGGCATACAACAGGGCCTCAACAGCCCTCTGAAAGTGGTGTTCCTTCTTCGTAAATTGTTCCTTGTTACAAGTGATTAGGTTGAGCTACACAGTGCGCATACATGGCACTTAAGAGAAACACAGCTTGACAATCCATTGCCACTCCTCTGAAAAAAACTCATCTGTATATCTGAGAGGTTTTGCAAGCTCTCTGATTGTTAACAGCATGGAAATTCTTAAACAGAAACTATCTCACATCAGAAAAAAAAAAAAAAACAGAAAACACAGAAAACCACAGAGCATCTGCATGGTGAGAATAATAGCAGGAGAGAGGACTTAAACCACTAGATTTGCCAATATTAATTCATGACAGATTGTATATCAGCTTGGCTTTACCAATCATTCAATAGGATTAGGCCATACAAACTACGTTTGGTCTGCTCATTTTTTCTGAACCAGTGCCCATTTCACAGTGCCCATTACCAGTGTCAGAAACTGTCACGTACCAGCCCCACTGAAATAACAATGAGCAGTGAGTTTATCGGCAGGGGAAGCCACCAGTTTGACTGGTTAAGGTGAAGTCATGTCACTGAGGATACCCAGTCCATCTGTGTAATAGGAATGAACAAGAAACCTTCATCCATCCAGAGTTTGGATGCTATGGACTGTTAGGTGTGCAACAGCATCAGCAATAAAAACTGTCTCTACCTTTCAAACAGTGAATAAAGCCAAATGCTTTTACAAATATTGCCATGTCAGATGCGTGTCCTCTAAATAATAAGAAAGATGCAGCCATTTCAACAATTTTCTTGATAAAGAAAATTGAATAGCTTCCACTGGCTTCTGAGGGTGGGGAGATAGAAAATATACCAAAAAAAATGTTTGCCAAAAGTTACCACTTTACTAGTTACCAAAATTTCCTATTCTAAGTACAGGGAGGTAGGGGGATGGTAGTATTTCAGGTACCACAAAACGGTGACTAAAGAAAATGCTAATAGTGTCTGACCAACATGCACTTAAAACATACCAAAGCCCATATGCTATAAAGACGACAATGTATAGAATTTTCTATAGTACAAGTATACTTTTCAGTAAGGTAGGGGGGGTAGGGGGCGAAGCTGAGTAGGGAAAAAACCTTTCAACTAGGAAAACTCTTTTGATAACAATATCACTAAGATAATATTGAATTTAAATTAAAGTCCCTGCAAAAGACTTCAGTCCCAAAATACAATAAAAAAAATGCACAAATTCACCTTTATGCTGAAACTACAGTTATTTTACCATCATGATAATTTAAAAAATCAGATGGAAAAACAGAAGATATCTTTACTTTCATGGTAAAGGAGAGAGAATGCAATGAACTGAATAGCCAGTCCATTTCCACTTCCTTACCATTTAAATTTGTATCTTCCCAAATAGCTACTGCAAGTGTAAAGCCTCATTTTTAATTGATCCTTGAGTAATTTGTTGACAGAATTCAGGCCACCCATGAAGGTCGTTCATTGAAAGGCCTCCAAGCTAATGGTATTTTAATGCCTTCAAGTAAGGGGATAGAAATTCATATGCACTTACTGTAACTGAACATCTTTGACAACCATACATGAAGCAGAAGAGTAAGACATTAATAAAGCTCTTTCTCCACTTGATCTCAAGTGGACATGTTTGAGAAACTCATTTGGGCATGATAAGACTCCTTCCAGCTTCTCTTCTCTTGAGAAACAAATACTCTCAACGTTCTCAGAGTTCACATTGCAGGATCAAGCAGCCCTTCCCGGCAGCCTCCCCCGGGATTTTTACACCACTCCAGCAGGTGCAGCAACAGCAGAGGGCAGGCATATCCTGTTACTTTATTCCAGGAACACTTCTAGGACATGCAGACCTCCATTGCACTGCGCTCTCATGGTACAGGCACTCCGGGTGAGGCAGCAGCAAAGGCTAAGACACCCTTACACCAGTCTACCCGGAGCCCCTGCAGAATCCTCTGGGAAGGGCTTTGCAATGACACGGAGAGTGGGGAAAAAACAGCAGGGAATGTCTGAGGCCACGGAGAGGATATCTCCCAGAGAACAGCATGTCAGAAAGCTCAGCAAAGCGGGTCGTCCGTTGGCACTGCTCTCTAGTGATTGTCTTGATCCTGTCTCTAAAACATTTATGGCCTGTCTGGGCCATTTATAAATGCTTCAACCTCTTTTAGTAAGCATAGGTTCAATCCTGCCCTCAGTCAACTCTACGGAAAATTTCCCATTAACGTTAATGGTCCCGGCTCAAGCCATAAATTCCTCTAGCTCCCTAGCCACTTGTGCTGACCTTTGCTTAAACTTTCTTGGATTTGTCATCATCCTCTGGAAAGCAAGTCCTCCTGTGCTATTTTTCTCTTCACAGCAGTATCCAAAAATCTTCTCTTTTTTTTTTCCCTGTGATTTTCATTAATATGCTCTCACCCCAGCACCATTAATTATGAAAATACTACCCTTGTAAGGATCCTCACTAACTTAACTTGATGCAACACCATTACTCATTATACTTAGTTCATGGATCTCTTGTCAGCATTCAGTCCACCTAAAGAGATGATCAGAATTAATTCAGACCTTCAAATCCATAACTGTATTTAGTATTACATTCAACAAAATGGAAATAGTCTTAACTGGTGTGCTTTCTTCAGGCACCAGTTTTGAAGTTCTAGCCATAACGTTTATTTAGTAAGATTTATCTCTCGAGGTCTCCTATTACATTTATAATGTTTATATGCATTATGATATACAAACACTTTATTGGTATTCAAATGCCTACCATCGCAGTGCCTGCCACATTTGTACTGCCTGTTAGGAAGCAGTGTGCTATTATCTCCATTTTACGTATGGTAAGTCAGTAATGGTGATCATGGCCTGCAGCCCAACACAGCCAAGCAGGCCAGGGGTTGCCCTCAAGCCTACTGTAGCCTGTGCTTGATCCTCCCAGATTGGAAAGCTAACTACAGATGAATTTTAATCATCTGGCAAAGTCATCCAAGAAGGCCGCCTGGGTCTTCTCGCTTCAACATTAGCATCCCAATCAGTTTCCCTATTGCCTCAGAGGCCAAATTTCATTAAAAATGCGCCCAACATCTTGCAACAGATGTTTGTGAAGCCACATGAGCTGTGCCTGTTCTCTCCAGGCCTCAGCTGAGCCACTGGCTACGGGAAATATTTGCTTCTTTCCCTTCTGGCTTTCACTTCTGCCACAGCAAAAATGGTATCTTTCACTGTTGAACATTTCAGATAGACAGTCAACCCCCAAAAGCTCCTCATTTCTTTCATACTTGAGGAGATTTTTCCACCTTCACAGAGAGGCAAAATCTCACCTTCAACGTAAAATGCACTACCACAAAGTAGATTAAGTACACTAGAACAAGTTACTGCTCCTCTTACCTCTCCACAGAGGACTTAGCCCTGCCTTGCTCTTTGAAAGGGCAGTTTCCGGACTGAAGCTACTGGCTTGGCTCAAAGCTCTTGAGAAGTGTTCATCCACTACTGAACCAATATCTCCCTGGAAGTAAGTGAAAAGGACGCAGCGAGAGTTAAGGTACTCCATCTCAGCAGGCTGGTCTTTCTCATCCTCCTCTTGCTTGCTGGGAAGGGTCACTTCCAGGGACTCCTGCATCTTGTTGTATATAGCTAACTTCTTCTGGGATTAAAAACAAAACAAACAAGAGATGTATCACTAGTGGCATTCATTGGAAGCACAACATCTGGTTTCTGTAAAGAAAAATATCTGAATACATTGAATACTCATTTCAAAAGTAAAGTTGGAACATAGGAGTATTTTGCACAAAGGTCTAACAAAGAAGGGTTTACCAGTGCTGCCTAGTTTTTACTCCTCACACATAGATAGGTCTGGTTCTCAGACACATTTCACAACCACAATTAACTTAATGGCAACTGCTTTCGCTCAATATCTTCAAAAGAAAACAGACAGACTCTTGCAATTCACTCCTGTCTCCCACCTGGAAAGGATATTCCCATACGTAGAGAATGCAAAGGTCGAGCCTAGCCCTGTGGAAGGGTGGCCAGATACTGTCTGTATTTCGCACGTCTAGCAGAGCAGTGACCAGGTTTTGCCACCCATACTCTCACTGTTAAGGGTACTCAGGTCTCTGACCCTGCTTATTGCCTACTTATTGGCAAAGGCACGGTAATGCTACATAAGTCAAGGTGGAAGAATTTGAGGCTTTCTGGGAAGTTTTCTGCTGTATTATAAAAATCCATATAATACAAAGTATGCCACTTACAGGAAAAAAAATATATTATGAGAAACTATACCTTGGGTTGGGTTTGGGAGCACATGCGTGTATATGTTTTAAAAGAAAAAGAACAAAAAGGAAAAAAAGGTTTATGGAAAAAAGGACAAAAATCCATGTCAGAAATAATCAGAGATGTAATCTGGAGAAGAGAGGAACTGACAAGTCTACAAACACATACAAAAAAAAATTAACCAAACCAAAAATGCAGAGAAGCATTTAAAAAAAATAAAATCAGCACAAGCCATCTGCAAAGGGCTATTTCAGAATCTTCTCTCCCTCTCTCTCTCAAATCAAACCTAAATGTCAAAATAAATGCGTGTGAAGATCCATTTTGCATGGAACATATTTTTCAGATGTTCCACTTTACAACTGTTTTCACAGAAGAAAAAAAAGCTCCCCACAACAGCCAGGCTGCAGGAATCACAGCTTTTAGCTAGCTAGCCATTTCCACAGCTGACTTTACACACAAACAGCTTCAGCAACCCCAAAACAGCTCCAGCACTGAAGTATATCATCGCTTTTCTTTAGAATTGCAGTTTGACTCATCTTCTATGATTTGCTTGGCAACACTTTAGCGCCATCAGAATCTCTTTAAGTTTACGGCTTTTTTCTTCCTTTTTTCTAAATTTGTTGTACTGAACAAGTTAAATGGCTACATAGTGTATAAAGTTCCATTTATATAATAAATACATTTGATTTAGAAATAATTGGAAATCATTTTCCAATCTTGCATACCGTAAATATATTCACATTCTGTGCTTTTTAAAATTACTTAAGCGCACACAAATTACCTCATTGTACTACGAAAAAGAAACTCTGGAGCTAATTCTTACTTGTCAATGGCTATTAAAAAATAGGCAAAAAGCTATTTTATACTTCTCTCCAAACTTACAAGTAATATTAAAATCTATAATACTAAAAGCTAAGAGCAATAAAGAGATATTCCTGAAATTACAGTTGGTTAATTGATAAAAAAGATGGTTCAGTAATAATTTTAACCCTGATTCTGTTGTACAAAGTGTGGTGAGGGATGTAAGTTATTTTATTTTGGAATTTTCAAGATCTAGACTGGGTTCAAACACTTTCCAAAGAAAAGCTGTCCTGTAGCTCTGCTTAGCACGGCATCACTTATTTTAGACATATGGTTTTATTTGAACACTCAGAAACACATAAAGAAAAATGGTGGGTTTCACAAAAAAAAAAAGTTAAGCACATTAAGAAAAATTGCTAGAAATTAATTGCTAATGTGAAAACACATACTGATGCTATGAATTAATTTTCTGAAAATGCAGGATTTGAGGTGACAGACAATACACTCTGTATTTTTCAATGCTTTGTGCCTTCTGTAAATGAAAAAAGTCATTTTCTAATATTTTCTCCTGAAATGCTTACTAACCTATTGCTCGGGGTGAACTTCATAGTTTTGTTCTATTAAGAATAGGTCCTTAATAGAACAGAAGTGGTTACACAATGTATAATCCTGTATATACAGGAGACATATGCATTAGAGGCATTTGCCTCAGTGACCTGACGGTATTCAAAAGAGCACCATAACTAAGCTCCACTAAAAAAATGCAAGACAAGTGGCTGGGGAAGGGTTGGGGGCTTTTTTCTATTTTCTTTTTTTTCCTTACTTTTTTTTTAAGAGAAAAGCCATGAAAGAAATCTTCTATAGAAGTCTAAATAGATATTGATGTATTGGGACATATCAAATGCCTGGGCATATGCCCGTAATATACACATAATGCACTTTAAAACTTGATTTCTATCATTATAGATATACTATTTGTATTTATACTGCAAGTACGCAAATACATATACAAGCACGCAATTATATACAGAAACACGTCCTTTAATATAGCCCCTGGCTTGAGTTGGTTATCAGGAAGGAAGTCTTTCAATGTTCCTATATAGAGACTGGAGCTCAGGAAATTAAAACTTATCTCCAGAGTCGCTTCTCTGTGCAGGAATGTTCCCCCTTCCACAGCCTAAGAATCTAATTCATTTTCCATTTCAGTTTGTGTCCCTACCTCCACCCATTCAGTCGATGGGAGTCATTACAGGATACTCCGAGCACTTGCTCCATTTTCAAAACCAACGTCACACACACACACGAAAGGTAGTGCTGACAGACTGAAAGGTAGTACTGACAGACAAGTACAAGCCTCTCTGTGCACGCTAAAACTATTTACAGTGAAAAGTTGTGTTTTGGTGTTTTGTAAGTTTTTTTTTTTTTTTTTAAGACTTATAAATTAAAAGATTTTTCAGAACTGCATCAAGCTTGTGGTGAGACGCTTATCGCTGTTATTTCTGTTACAGGAAGAAACTATCAGTCTTTTTTTCCCCTGTAATCACACAACTTGTTAAATAATAAACTTTAATGAGATAAACAGCAACTTAGGTTTTCTCTGTCCACACGGTATACATCATTTCCAGTGCATATATCCCTTAACAGAAATCACTGTTTTCTTCCCGTTGCCCCTTAAATACCTCTGTCTGCATGCAAATTTTGGGCCGCCACTTCTGACCTTAAGAGTGATCTTCTCATAAGCATTTCCGACTGCACTTGTGTGAGTGGAAAAGTATGTGAGATGATCAACTGCTGAATGAATTCATTGCGGGTGGGGGGGCGTGTGTGGAAAGAGCTTAGGTTTCTTCTAACTAATCCGGTCTTGCCCCTTTTTGCTTGCACTTTTCTTACAGGAACAGTTCCCAACACTGTCTATAATGTCTCTATATAAAAAAAAAAGCATGTTCTGACTCGACACAGGGTATTTCTTGATTATGTTCAGATTTCCAATATTTTCATACACTCATGATTTCCTCCTCTCTTTTCCTTAACAGCTAAGGACTAAATTTAAGCCGTCTCCAGAAGTTGGGGTAGCAGGGGAATTATAATCATCATGATCATCGTCATAAAATCATCACATCTTGGCAAAGGTCCAGAACATAGAACTAGAATTCAGATTAACACACTGAAAATCAGGAGGGAAGTGGGCAATTCAGACATGAGGGCACCTGGTAATACACATCGGGGAGGAGGAAAGTAAGTCAGTGGCTGAAGAAAGACTGGTAGTATCACCAAGCAAATAAGCATTATTTGTAGTATCACCAAGCAAATGTAGCATATAGCATAGGCTACACTCAGTTACGGCCAACTTTATTTCTGTTATTCCGTATATTCGCAAACAAGCTTTTCTAAATGAGAATTTTACATCTTATTGCAAATAGCCTGAAGAAGCTAGAGGTCAATAGCAAGTTGCCACTAATACCGGAACACTACAAAAGAGGGGGCTTTTGTTGGATAAGCACGATCACCCTGTCTTCTGGAGGAAGAAAAGACCACTCAAATCTTTTACACCAACAAAGAATGTGGTCCAAAATCTAACAAAAATCCTGTTTTGAGTATCGCTGTTATTTTCTGACATATTCTATCCAGAACCAAGCAAAACTGTTCTCATGCAGTGAAATCCTGGCCACATTAAAGCCAATGGCAAAGGTCCAATTGACTTCAAGGGTCCCGAATTTCACCCATGGTGCCTGGTAAAAATGTCAGAACATTCTTCTCATAAATTGAAAAAATTTCACTTCCAGCTGAAACCAGCTAGTAGACAGCCAAACAAAGACAACGAAGCACAGTTGAAATGGGAGTAAATATCCGTTTAGTGAAGTTAGCACTGAAAATTCATGCCAGCTCTTACTTTACATATCAGTTGGTCGCCTCTTCCTACAAGTTATTATCTCCATACATGCCATCGTACAGCATATGGTCCTTTATGCTCCCAAGCATGAAAGTCTGGTGTGCCTGTGGCCACCTGTTACAGATTTTCCATTATGAGAGAAAGAACAGGAACCGAAAATAAAGAATAGCTGCAGTGAGGAAACACTATATGACCCTATCCCGAGAAAAAAGCTGTCACTTGACATAAACTTCTGAGAAGGAATTTGAGTAACGATCTCTAGGCAAAACACGGACAGTCCTCCGTTTGTGAAAGTGCTGGTTGAGTAGCCTGCTATTGATAACACTGGAAGTATTCAAGAAAGACGATAAATTCAAGCAATTGCCGAGTGGAATGCCGGGCCTGAGAGCTATATTTACTTCACGCCTCGGGAACACGAAATGCTACCTTTGAGCTTTGCTAAAGAGCAAGCACACGCAAAGCTCAACTCCCTCTTTCAGGTGAGGGGCTGCATTTGCAGCACTGGAAGCGGCAGTGCCTGCTCTGTGCTGCTGAGGGAGGGAGGTGGCAGCGGATGAAAGAATATACACATCTTCCACACTACTTCTAAATGTCTAAAGCTTTGCTTTTATGTTAAAGTCTAAAGCTTTGTTTTATGTAGCTAGAGGACAATCAATTAGCGCTTGGTCCCAATCAGAACAACAACATAAAGCCAATCTTTTTTTTCCTTTATTTTTTTTTTTTAATCTACAAGGTCTCACAAGCAAAAGAAAAACAGAGTGAGGCTTAATCCAGGTTTCGTATTCCATGAAATATATGGGTGAGAAGTTATACAGGTCTGATTTAATTTCTGGTGAAGCCAGTAGTAAGGCACCCAGCGAGCTTCAGGAAAATCTCAAAGGGCATCCAAAATGCAAAAACTAAATGCAAAGACATCTTCTGCTGTGTTAGACACTAAGGAATGCCTCTTGCACACAGTGTCTTTCAGCATTAGTAACACAAGCCCATCCTAAAAGCTGTGAACGCGTGGCACAGAGAGCTTTACTAGAACACGGCACTTGAAACTAGGGTTTAGCTACAGCCATCTGACACAGTGTTAAACACAAGTTACCCTTGTCTGCAAAGCTCTTGGTTTGGGAGGAAGAGTCAAGTTAGTGACCTAATTTTCTAATGAAGACAAGCCCTTATCTGGAAAAAGTCTGTCTACAGCACTGCCAAGTGCTAAGTCTGACTTGAGCATATCACAACTCCTTGTGCAAGGCTGATTTAGCAAGGACAGTATTTGGCTCAGCTCTCTCCATCTACATACTGTGGAGGAATTCCAAAACTACCATTTACTGTAACTTCCCATTTAAAAGGTTTTTTGCCTGGATGTTAGCAAGTCAGGTTGAATCCTACCTTTGCCTCCACTCTGCAGCTTACTAGATCTAGACTAACAGGGTAGGACCTGCAGTCACTGCCTTTCTCGTGCACCACAAATAAATTAGGATTCTTCACAGATTAGGTGTTTCCAGAGACTTGTGTAATGGGAAGATCTGTTGCATCCATTCCTCTCTCAACCCACAGGAAACCCAAAACTTACTACTACAGCTTCAGAGTCCTTCAGGAGAGCATGTAACGAGCTGAGTTTTAATTTCACTGTTCTGCAGGGTTGTACATTCCTACAAGCACGGCTCCTTACTGAACATGATCGCATTGCTAACAGCATTATGCATTTGCGCCTTTTTTTAGATAGCAAAAATGGTAACCCCAGTTTATCAGTAGAATTAGGCTTGCACCCCATTTTCCTTCTGATACCGTGTGAGCAAGTACATCCACTTTTCCTTACTCCCCTCAGCAAACATCCTGCATGTCAGAAATCTCAAAGATGTAGGTGCTAAGCCTCAGCTCTTACTAACATTCAATAGGAATTCAGGTTTCAGCCCCCTACACCCTCTTAAGAAATCCCACCTAAATTAATTTGCCAGGAAGATCTTTCTTGGCTCTCCACTGATTTGAAGGCAACGAGAACACATAAGGAAAGGTAGGTAGGGTAGGGCTTTATGGAAGGGTAACTCTTCCAGAGGGGCGCAATGGACCATCCCTATGAATCCCACTTGGGCACGCTGTAGGTGGGCGCTAGCCCATCGCGTAACCCAAGGCCTGTCACGTCAAACGGGAGATGCCCATGGCAAACGCCGTGGCCGCAGAGGCGAGACGCGGTGCCAGCTGCATGCAAAGGGGCAGTACGCAGTGAGCCAGTTCGCAGCTCAGACCCTGCCCTAGCACGCGCAGGTTGCCTCTCTGGAGGGACACCATGACCCATAGCTTCATCTCATGCCTCCACATTGGCACTTGCACCTGCTGAGCAGCCAGCTTCGCTCTTTAAGAGCTACACCTACTGCCCAAGGCCGCCCTAAGCGTGTGTGGTGGTATGCAACACAGCTTAATTACTCGAACACCTATCTTCATGCCGAGGCTTTGGCTAAAAATCACTCCTACGGTTCCGCGTGTTGAACGGGAAAAGCAACAGAAGCCCAACCCTGAGGAGCCTTTTTGTCTCAGGAAACAGATCATTTTACTGGGGACTGACAGACAGCAGAGTATACAACCCTGAAAAATGTTACAACGGAGTCCTCGGATATTTTGAGGATGAGCTCCACGGCATCAGCTCCAATACAGAATTTTATTTTTAAGAAGTCCCACTAATTCATCTTCCCCCATTGTTATTTTTTTAATCATAGTTTTCATTCCAGCAAAGAAGAGCATTCTTTAAACCGGTCATCATCCTTATGAAGAACGCAGGGGAGTTTTACATGTTGAACACATGTGTAAGAAGAAACAAAAACCTGGCAACAGATTCTTCTTCCTCCTTTCTTAGGCTCTTTACCACTTGATTAAATATCCTTGACAGAAAAACTTTGAAGAAACGGAACAACTTGCATAATGTCAAACATTATCCGAACAACAAACCACTCCACTACAGACGGATGAGAAGTTTATTTTATGTTTATTTATTCTATTTTATTTTTTTCCAGGATTGGATCTCAGAGCATATCCACAAACTGCTTTAAAGTTTGTAGCTGCCAGAATTGCAGGGTGCTACATTCTCAGTTCAGCGGCAACGGCTCCGTTTTCCAGCCTGACACATGACCGGTTTGTGAAGATCCTTCAGCTTCAAATATTTGAGGAAATTTGGTTCAAGGAGGATTAGCTAAAATAAATCGTCAGTAGATGTGGGATGGTGGGATTTGGAAGTTTTTTTGGAGGTAACAGGATATATCGTACTGGCCACAAGTCATAAGCTGTATTGGCTCAGTCAAGTTAGGTTTCTTGCCTCACGCATGTACCTTCACTTTTCACAAACAACACGACCTGTAAAAACTCACTTTATTTAAAATGAAATTTCAAGTAACTGGCCTTTGCAAGGATGCTTTGGGGACATTTCATATATGGTCCTGCTTACAGCTGATGAGAAAATTTCAAAATTATGTTTAAAATAAACACTGCACTTGCATGTGACACAGCAGCTAATGATTATTTAATATTTTTTCATGTACTAGGTGTTCTATCCCCCAAAACTGGAAAAGAAATAGAGTCAATCATCCACGGAGTAAAAAAGTTTCAGTGGTGCTTTCTACTTCTACGTCTCTTAACTGAGCAGGCAAAGTTACCCTCAAGTTCCTCCCTCGCCAAATGAACCAAGCTAACAAATGGACTTTGAGATATTTGAAGAGGAGTTTATAAATAAAATTATTAAGTTGAATGTTCTGCAAGCTGTGACCTAGATTAGAGAAGAAATAAAAAGGAAGGCACGTTGCAATGGGCAAAACTGCCAGGCTTCCCGGCATCTGTGTTTACAGTGAGCAACGCGAGCAACCTTGAGAAGTCAGCCTGGGTATCACTGCTGCGCAAGCTTTTCCTCCCAACAATAAAGAAAAAAACAATAACATGCGATAGGAATTTTAATGTTTTAGCCCATATTCGTGTCTCCCAGGCAAGTTGATATTAGGGGTCACTTCCCATGTACGGCGAAAACAATCTTCATGGATAATAATGATAAAACCTTATGGAATGCAGCAACAACCAAAAAATGTATTCTCAGATGACTACATTAGGGCCAAGTCAATATTAGTCCCACTTCACCCACGCACTGCATAGTCTAAAAATGCTGTCAGCCCGATAAGAATTTCCTGATTCACTTTTTTTTCTTTTTTTTTTTTTTTTTTTGTGTTCAGTTCTAAA
>JAWLRI010000950.1:656857-675103 GCA_034781795.1 Crypturellus tataupa | reverse complement strand
CGCCAATGGGGGCGCCCACGGGGGGGTTTGCCGCGCGCGCCCCTCGCCCCGTTCCTGTCCCTCTCCGCCGAGCTCCGCATTTCCCCCCGTTTTCATTTCTTTTTGCCCCCGTCTCGTGCTTTTGGCAGCGCGCTGGGAATGAGAAGCGTTTCGGATGTTGCTTTCGCTTCTGCGAGCTTCGCTCGCGCTGGAAACGCAGTGCTTGGGGAGCCGACAACTTTTCCATGTGGAGTGTCACGGGCATCCTCAGCCCTTTTGCATCCCGATGGATTCTAGCGCTGCCTGGGCACTCTGCCAGGAGGAAAGAGACACCCAAGGCAGTTTGGATGCATTCTGGATGCACTGACCACAACCTCCTTCCTCCCCACTGCTGATCCGCAAACTTGAAAAAAAATCAATATGAGCATAGCTCTGTGTGAAAAATATGCAGAAAAGCAGGATCTGGTTGAAATGGCTCAAGTCCTACTCAAATAAATTCATGGCCTACCTCTGTACACACATATTTGTAGGGGAGCAGCCCTACTGCTGCCCAGCATTTGCAGGTGATACTATTCCTCGCATGGAGAGGACTAAGTGGATGGCTTGCTAGCGTGATCCACTTAAGAGCCTTGGAACTCCTCCACCCACTTGCTCTTCATTTCTTCTTGTTTTGCCTAAAATGAATTATTTCAAGTCTCTTTTCCATAATAATAATAAAAAAAAAGATATTTACCTATATTTACTAAACAGTCAAAATCTTGAGGAAGCCTTTCATCAAAAATCCTAAATTTATACTCATTCCCATCCCCCTTTCCCTTTCTAAATATATTTTCACGTGCACACTGTCTTTGCCAGAACAGTCAGAGGAATACACAAGGTTAAAACAATTTTGTCTGACCCCTGTAGGAATCCCTCTTTATAGAAAGCATCTCTCCAAAACATTTGCCTGCAAAGCTTTAAAAAAAAAAATGTGTCTGTAGACACATTTTGATTTTGTAGTTCAGGGCAAGCAGATTTTAAGGTAGCTATATACTTGTTTATTTTCTCTTAAGAGCTGTAATAATTTGTTCTCTAGAGGTTGCATTTGTGCAGATAGCCCAGTGGATTCCGTCTATGCATCAACCTCCGCAACCAGGCACAAGTCCCAGCAAGCGTGTCCTGCATGCAGTGCTCGCTTTGCTATACCGAGCGCCTCAGCTTCTGAACAGTTTCTTGAGGGAAACAGAAAATCCAAGTGCTGATTGCTTTCTACAGATCTGCAATTGAGCGGGGCCCTATTAATTTCAGAAACCTCTTTCCCCTCATTTCCTACCATGACACCAAGAAGAAATTTGCAGGAGCCGGAGGCTGTCGCTGCTCAGGAAGAAGTACCCCCTTCGGCAGCTTGCTGCCCCTGGATGCGCGCCTGATCCCGACCTGGCCGTTTTCGCGGCGGAGCGTAAGGTACAGCTCTGTTCCGGCATTCCTCCGGCCGCTCCGTCTCCTGGCACGCGGCCCCCTCGCATTTGGACAACTGGCTGCTATCCACCCTCACAGATCTTCTCGGGGAAGAAGCTGCGCTGCGCGCTGCCGAGGATTGGGAAACATGTTTCCTGTTTTAGGGAAGATGTTGTTTGGCACCGTTCTGGCTGAAGTAGGGGAAAAAAAAAAAAGACAGTACTAAGAAGACTTGATGCTAATTTATCCACTTAATAAATGTTAACAAGTCCCTGTAAAGTCACAGATAGGAGCAACTTCTCTTAGCAGTGATTAATGAGCTTGTGAATAAAATGCACTTTTAGTTCCTAAAGCAAAACCAGATCAAAATAACAAACAATTTATCATTCACTGTGTCAGGGCAATGTTCTGAGGTGGGAGTACATTAGCAAACACTCCCCACTGAAGCTCATAAGGCAAGCAGGTTGATGGGCATCCTAAAGGAGAGAGAACGGTTCTACTGGATGCCAGGAATCTGGTACTCAATTAGTGCACATTTCTCATTATTTCAGATCCTGCAGCAATTCCTTTTGTATGCCTTAAAGTACAAAAATGGGGCCATGATATATCATGTCAAAAAGCAGAAGGGAAACGCTACCGGGCAGATGTTTGACATGATGCCTTGTGTCAGTCCACCAATGGCACGGAGCCATCCTTGAAAATGATTTTGACATGATACAGTGCATCAGTTCTGTAGCATGAGACCAGCATATTCCAAAAATAGAGACAAATTCACCTCTGGCCTAAGTAGAAGTAATTGCAGTGACCTCATTAGATTTGCATCTGCTTATGTCAACAGTGAATCAATCTGGCCCTAATCTGGAATTTGTATGAAAAGATGATGGTAAGTGGTTGCATTTTCAAATATATATTATATTACTTTCTACTCACAGCATTCAAACACCCTGAGACATGGTAAAGCTAACACCTCTCTGGACCCTTTCCCCTCACCCCCATGAAAAGCAGGATCAAATCTCCATTTTTAGCTGTATGAATGTATCTACATTGCAACACTGTGAATGGTAGCCTGGAGTATACAAAGGGTTACTCTTCTCAGAAGCACAAATTTGGGGATTTCACAAGGAACAGGAATTTATAAAAAGGAATAGAGAGAGTCTCTGTTCTCTACCTCCATGCCATCTCATAGCAGCAGCTTCAAGTGCTAGATGCCCAAGAATTTCAGCAAATTCAATCTTAAATAAAAATTAGACAGCCTAACAGTCAAAATAGAGCATGAAAAGAATATTCAGGATAGACTGTAAGATCTGATAGGATTTTGAGTTTTCTTAGAAGATAATGTACTTCTTTGTGGTCCCCTGTCATCCCTTCTGAACAAAAAGTGCAGATACTTAGTACAGATGTGCCATACTGACAAAAGGAGAGAGGGGAAGAGGCTATGATATGACTAGTGCAAGACCTTCTTTACAGGAAGTCTTACAGAAGAGAAACCCACTGACTTTTTGTCACTATCATGTTCTGTAACGAGAAAAAAAAGATTTGCTGTATTTTAAGCAAAATTCATCCATCCTTGCCGTGTATTCTACTTTTGTAAATCCATCGGGCTAAATTTAATGCTTGGACTAGCTTAAGTTCAGAGATGCTAAGAGCAATCATGGGAAATAAAGACAAGAAAAGCCACCCGTAGCACCAGATAAGCACCATGGCCAAACATGATTTGGTACAGCTGCTGTATAGGTTGTAGCCATCAAGGAAGCACAACATGTTTGTCATGGGATAATTCTGTAGGAAAGAGGAACAGTACAACAGCGTAGCAGAAGCAGTCTGCACAGCCTACTCAGGCTCTTCAGGAAATCATCTGTTTGAGTGTTTTGAGAAGAGCTTTTTCTTTTGGAGTTGTGAGTGCTGGCCGTTTCTACAGACCAGAAGATTTACTAGGTCTGAATAAGTGCTGGAAAAGAATTGATAGTAATTCAAACCTTTTGAACAATAACAAGGAAAAGTAAGAATCCTCCCCTCACTTCTCATCACCATGCAAATATCTCTTTGAGGAGACAACTCTGTACATTTAAGAGTTCCACAGAGATTAAAGCAAACAAAATAAACAAGTCCTTTATTTCCCTCTGCTTCCTTGTTTCACCCTCTGCTGGCATTCTGTAAGTATTTAAATCATTGGAAACCACACCCTAGCTAGCTGTGGCTAGTATTTACAGGCAAAGCCCCTTGGCTTTGCTATTGCACTGCACTCAACGGCCAAAAATGCAGCATTTTCATTTTTCACAAATGAGGCGAGCAGATCTGAAGATACGTGCTGCATCACGAGAAAATAAGCACTAGGCATTACCTATTCTTTAGATATTAAGGTCTCTAAAGGTTTCACTCCCATTTATATGATGCTGATAGCCCAAGGTGAAAGTCAGCCTTGAGTTGGGAGCTCCTAAGCAAGCTCCTGTAAAGCTGACGCACCATCAGCACTGCCATTACATTTTCAGCTGTTACGGCGCAAGTCGCAGATGTGCAGGAGGCCACTGAGAGCTCTAACCCTCCCGGGCTGAGCCAGGTGCTCCCCACTGCAGAGCGGAGGATAGGAAAAAGGCAGGCTCCATTTCATTTCTAAAGTAATGGACTGGAAACATATTTAGAGCTCCTCAAACATTTGAAGAGAGGCAAGAAAAATGGAGAGAATTATTTCCTTTTCTGATGAATTAAAATTTCTTTCCGTGCATATTTCTGTTGCTTCAATCCAAAACAATATCGAAATTGAAGGGTTGGGTGTTGGTGGGGAGGGATGGAGGAAGTGTTTCATTCATTTACCACCATTTTCATTCATACAGCAGCTTGGGAATAAAGGAAGTAGGCTTAAAGTTTCCAATATAAGTGTGGCAATTATTCACCAAAGTTTTGAGCCCTCTGGAATGAGAGGCAGCTGTTTGTGCGTGGTAAGTATGTTTCAGGACACTTGATTATGGTCACCACATGCAGCAACACAGCAACCCCTTCACATCATGAAAGGATCTGAACACCTCTCTAGCCATCTCCTTCATATTTTGTCATATATGCAAAGCTGTAGTGCCAGTTACAGAAACTATCCATGTTTCTTCAAGTCACTAACAGCTTTCACGTCTCCTGTCTGTAATCTTCAGCAAATAGATCAAGGACTGTTATTCATTTTAATGCCTAAATCTATTACATTTATTCTTGTAATGTTTTCTGTTACTACAGAAAATGGTTGGCTTGCAAAGAAAAAGAGGAAATTGTGTCAAAGGCCAAAATTCTTCCTTGAAATGTGCAGATTTTTAATAGTTTCAATGGAAGATATACACTGCAATCCCTGGGCATGAAAATCGACCATCTATATTGGAATTTTTCACCATGTCTTTTTCATAACACAGCATTAAACATGTTTCCATCTCAGCAGTTGAATTTTAGGGCCCCCCTTGCATCTGTGAGGGAAGTGCAAAGCAGCTGGGCAGTAACTACAAAGGAGAACCAATTCCGATCTTCAGCTGACAGACGATGCCTTTCTCTTCCATCCTCCTCATCACAGCAAAGCACATTGGGGTGTTCCTTCACGCCCGCAGCAGGTATGGCAGCAGCAGTTGACCCAGCTTCCAGTGGGGTGGCTTCAGTGCTATTCCAGCTTACCCTGAAGGTGGCTTTGATGCCTTTTGGCCATGAGTTAAGCGTAGGTTCCCTTGCCCCCCTTTCACTTCCAAACTTTGGGGCTGCAGCAAGTGGTGAACATGTCGTAATTGAAGACGAAGCCCAGCTGCTGTCAAACTGGCTCCTTGTGACTGAAAAGCCTGGAAGAGAAAGCTTTACTGCTCTGCAGGCTGGAGTCAGTGACCAGTGTTCATGGACTCTGACGGCCCTCTGCCCTGTACTTACTCCTGCTGGCTACAGCAGAGCCACTCACAGAAGGCTGAGGTGGTCACCCAGTCACTGCACCACAGCATCTCTAGCTGCTGAAGGCTATGGACACAAATGCATTTCTGGTGAATTAGCCAAAATTCAATACAGAGTTTAGACCAGTTTTGTGCAGCTGGGGGCAAGCTGACAATGCCTAATCTGGCACGGAGCCCATTGTAAAACATTAGCCCATCAGCACATTTTGAACAAGTCTGAACCAGCCAAGGGTGTTTATAGCAGAACACGCTTGCATCAGCTAAAAACAAGGATTTTAATCCAATTCAACAAGTCCTAAGATAGGTCCGTGCTTTGGTGGCACTAGCCAGAATTGAAACCAAAAGAAGCCAGCCTGTCTTCCTCTCTCACCTTCGCTTTCTTCCTGCAGGTTCCTTTTATATCAGTGCAGATACATACGTCTGTGAGGTTCATAGCTCAGAGATGCTGGTCCAAGTTAGGACTAACTCAATAAATCTCAGTAAATACATGATTAGTCATAACTTGGGTCAATTCACAGTATGAAAAGCAGTCTTATAATCCAACATCCAAATGAAGCCCAAATTCCCTAAACTAATCCTTGCTAGAATCACTGACAATATTCTCCTTTTTCCTATCCTGCATTCTGATACCACAATCTACAAAAGAGCAGGAATGATTTTATATTTCTTCATCCTCTTAGATCTTTATCACGATTGTATGGTTTTGTCAGCAAAAGTGGTTAATGCATCCTTCCCAACTGGGCTACTTTATATAATTCCTCACATAACAAAGTAATGGCAGCCCTTCTTCCAGTCAAGCTGCTTAATATAGGTGGTTTCTATAATAACTAATCTAGAAACACTTGCCTTTTATTGGGTATTATTAGTGACTATGGGAGCGTTTTATGAACACTCTCATTTACAGACATGGGCAAATCCTTTCTTTAGCTTAGGTGCCAGAAGACATTTAACAAGAAACACTGCAGTGTTTCAATATCAAGTATCACTTCCTAACTTTATATATATATATATATGTTACATGGTAATGAAAAGTTGTTTTACTACTGCAATGCACAGTTTAGTGAGTGCCTTTAAATAGATTTAACAAATGCTTCTGTTTTTTACTGGTCTTGCCAAAAACATGTGTTAGAGTAATAATATAATTTGCTGCTATAATAGATTATAATAATAATAATAGAGATTGTCAGCATTTTCCAATTTCTTTTCACATTGCTTCTTGTAATCTCATGATCATAGGGTTTTCATTAGCTTTTCTTTGCTCATCAAAACAACATGTGTATATGAGGAACAAAATGTATAGAAAAAGACATTTCTAGAGTATTACCAATATTTAGTAAATGAAATGCAGCTATTAATAAAACCTACCCAGATCTTCTCACTTGTCTATGACATCCTTCCTTTTCTCTCACAAAACCACTCTTCTCTGTATGCGTGTGGAAGCAAACAGTCAATTCTATGTGTGGGTGTACTTATGTTTATATACATTTTAACACATTTCTTTATTACTTCAATAATTTTCACAATTCTATGAGCAATTTCCACTATTTCTTTTACAGTTGGAGGAATAGAGACTACGGGATAAGCACCTGGCCAGAATTTTGCTTTCTAGGCATGAGCTGAAATCATGTAGTTTGTCCTCATCTCTTGTAGGGAGCAAGACCCACCCATGTGACTATTCCCTGCTCCAGTTTGGCATCTCTCTGCTGTAGGATGTAATTGCTTTAACAAAACAGTAACTCTTATGGCAAACAAAACCAGTATGAAATTGCCTGAAAAGAGCAACTTAAGGAGGAACTATATTGCTCACAGTGAGGCTTTTCTGCTTGCCAGAGTCAGAGGATAGGAAAAATCCATTAGAAAGATTTTAGCCTGTACCAAACCTAGAGCAAGTAACTGAATAAAGTGTTCTAAAAGCAGGAATAAGAGAGATGAAGATTAAACTCCATTTCCTGCCCCTTTTCTCACCCCTTAAATAGCCCTTAACCATATACACAAACTGACACTAGCAACTAGAAAAAATACTTCACTTCTTTCTTAAAATTACAGCATAGCATATTTCAGTTGTTTGGAGGAGGTGGGTCCAACAGTGGGTCATTGGTGTTCAGTTTGGTGTTCTAAAAAAAGTTAAATGTTTCTTTTACATTCATCTTTTTTTTTGTTATTTCAAGGAGATTATTATGTTGTAGGAGGTTCTAAATGAAACAATGACAATAACAAAAAGGAAAACCAACAAAAGTCAGTGTTTCAACTTAGTTTGGAAAATAAGCTACCTAAAAATAATGGTTTACATTTCCCCAACACCACACAGAGGCATACATGCATATATGCTTTGAAGAAGTGTGGTCAAAAAACTCACGCTCTTTAGAAGGCACTAGAGTTGCAGTGTGGATGATACTTAGTCTGGGATCATAAGTGTAGAATAAGGAAAATAAATCAAAGCAGACATCTGAAGCGTTGCAAGTTACAAAGAAGTGACCTTCATGGGTAGTCTTCAACTAAGTCAGAGGTGAAGCAGTTACAGCTTCATCTTGGAGAACTCTTTTCCCCTGTAACTTCATCAGCTTGTATGGCCCCTACTCTGAGAGACATGAACTGGGAGAGGATGCACAATTAACACTGGGCAGTCCAGGCTCTTTTATCAGTGTCAATTGGGTCCTATACCTATAGCCAACTGATGTAGGCTAAGTCAGGAGGATAACTTGGGAAGTATTGCGTAACACAGCTTGATATCACAAAGATGTGAATCTTTTCATTTTTGTTAACCAGACCAAATTTAATACTGTAGATGTACACTCTCCAAAGAAGTGATACACATCCACATTCCAGCCAAATACTAGTTCGCTAAAAGTAGTTCCTACTGAAAAGTCAAGGCAAAAGAGTAAAATGTGTCTGTTGGTAAACCTATAGCAGTAAAAATTGTTTCTCTTTTTTTCCTTTGACCCCATGGAATATTTTAAGGTACATAACATGCGTATATACATATATGAACATACTTAAGGTATTATTACTGTATTAAGAAAGATGCATGAGGAAATTAGTAATTTACATTAACAATTCCATATTTATCTTGTTTCAAAAGATACTCAGAGCCCTTTTGGCACTTTCAATTTTGTTTGTTTGTTTGTTTGTTTTGGCCTTGCAGCAATAAATAAGGAGGGCAGGAAGTAGCAGGAAGCAATTAACAAAAGTAAAATTGAGTCAGGATTCCTAAATGGCAAGCTAGAGCTATTTTCGGAAGTATTTTTACAATTTCAGTATAGTGTACTGAAGTACCTCTTTGAAGAAATGAGTTCTTGAAGACTTTAACTTGTGGAAAAGCATAAATGTCCTTCCAAAGGGGAGGAGGACACCACCACCAGTGAATGAACCACACTTTTTTTTTTTATTAGTATAAGCAACTTATCTTTTACAATTTTGACACAGAGGTTTTAAATTTCAACAAATGGAAATTGTCCTCACATCCTAGTCTAAACAAGTAAACAGTAAACAGAGGTGGCTTACCTCTTCTCAAAAGTCCTTGCAAGAAATGCAAAGAAGCAATACTAGCATAATGTACAGGCAGTGATGGTGAAAAACTTCCTCCCCGGGGCCATGGAGCATTGCAACACTCCTCACTGAGGGCTGTGTTCTTGGAAGGAGTCTCCACACCTAACCTTAGGGGCCCAAGTTTGCTCATATAATTCCAGGTTAGAGATGGTGAAGAAGTCTTTTCATTCCGACCGAAGGCAATTATTTCTTCTGCCAACAGCATCCATATATTCCCAATCAGGGAACACTAATATGCAGCAGCATCTGAGAAAGATGGGTTGTGGAGCCCTAATTAAGCAGCAGTCGATATACCGCTTTTCAAACTAAACATCCAACCGAGATGTGCACATGGTTTGTAAACAAATGAACATAGAACAGCCTTAAGTGTTTCTACAATGAAATATGCCTGAGGCATGCCATGGAGCTCCCTTTGCCCTTGTAACAAATGATCTAACGATTCTCGGGAGGAGGAAATGAGGTTGATTTGTGGCTCTCTTCAAGAGGCTAGCCCAGTTAAGAAAGACTTCTTAATTACCTGTTCTTCATTATTTAATGCATAAAAAAGTAAAAATCCTGAGGGCCAGATCCCCAAAAGGTATCTAGGTATCTAAGCAGGCAACTAAGCAGAATTTAGTTGCTATTACAAAGAGTGATATTAAAAACCTCTGCTCAGCTGCAGCCCAGTTCTGAAGTCTCTTAAACCTAAGTAGGAGCCTATTTCACTTTTAAAGTTCTCCAGGTGCCTAGCACGCAGCTTCTGCACGTGCCAAGAAATACTTCACTCTTGACAGTGCTAAGGAAGCTAATGCCAGCTTGGTGCTGAGCCAGCTGAGAGTCAGAAATTAAGATGGCTTTTTTTTCCCTGAGGGATTTGAACCATGATGAACATCTCTCTGTTGGACGGAAGTTTCTGTGAGTTTACCTGTCCCTCTTGGATGGGTCATAAATAAAGTCAGTCCAATTACCTATTACAATATGGCAAGCGAATGAGACTGCTAAAAGATACATCACAGATCTGAGCAATTACACAACTGGAAGCAAAGCAGCGGACACATAGTCCTAATGCCTATATGAGCATTTAGAGCTGCAAATTATGAAGAATAAATAAGTCAGATACTTCACTCATAGCAAAGCAAGACACAATCTCATTAAATCCCTGTATCTTCTCCCTTCAAACTGAAGTGTGAAAATTTATTCTTTAAATATTTGGATCCAGGACAAACATTGTAAGCTCAGTGGATGCAGTGTCTGAAATCACTGGGGCAGTCCCTATACCCTTGCCTAATTCAGAGTCCCATTAAGGAACAAGGAAAGGATAGAATGGAATGAGGATAGGAGCTTTTTTTTTTCCTCTTTACTCATAAGTGAGTTTATGCATCTCATGAGTGGGTTTATACATAGATCTTGCTTTTCCAATGAAGGGCATTTTTGCCATACCATTTTGAAAAAGTTAGTTATTCTGTTTCACTGAGTATAATCTTACTGGTATCTGCTTAAGCAGGATGAGATTCTTTCAGAAAAGTGTTTGGATTAGAGCTATGTTCCACATACAATATCCAATAACCTCTATTGTCATTTTTCATTAGTTTATTGTGAATTCAGATCGTGCTGTCATGGAACAAGACAAACTCTTGACTTGCTAAATACAGAGTCAGAAGAGAAAATGGCTTATGTAAGAGTCTAGAACAGTAAGATGGCTTAGAAATAGAGTAGCTGTTCCATTCCTGATTCTCTCCATTATGTCTCAGTATGGGCAGACTTAGACTGCCAAATCTCATACATACATTATTGTATTTTATAAAGTTGGGGTAAAATAGGAAAAATGGAAAATATAAAACGGCAGCGTTACTTTTTCTGTTCCTCTTCTGACACTTTAAGTTACTTTAGATGACAATAAACTCTGGAGAGATTTGATTACTTTTAAAATTTAAGCTGTGTAAGAAAAAAAAAGGTCTTATGAATATTAAAATATTTCACAGAATCTCAGTATGATTAATGTTGGAAGGGACCTTTGGAGATCATCTAAACCAATCCCCCTGCACAAGCATGGACACCTAGAGCACATGGCACAGGGTGGCATCCAGGTGGGTTTTGAAGATCTCCAGAGAAGGAGACTCCACAACCTCTCTGGGCAGCCTTTGCCAGTGCTCTGTCACCCTCGGTTTTCCCTCAAATTCAGGTGGAACTTCCAGTGCTTCCATTTGTAGCCATTGCTTCTTTTGTCGTATCATTGGCCACCACTGAAAAGAGTCTGGCCCCATCCTCTTGACAGCCTCCCATAAGGTATTTATACATATTGGTAAGATGTGTATCTCAGCCTTTTCTTCAAGCTGAACAGTCCCAGCTCGCTCAGCCTCTCCTCATAGAGGAGATGTTCCCATCCCCTGATGATATTTGTAGCTCTGTGCTGGACTTTCTCCAGTAGTTCCATGTCCCTCTTGCTCACAACTGCACAGATCTGCTCCAGGTGTGGCCTCACCAAGAATGAATAGATGGGGAGGATGTTGGATAGGGAGTTGTCCTTCAACCTGCTGGCACCCCAGGAGACTATTGGCCTTCTTGGCTACAAGAGCACATTACTGGCTCACAGTCAACTTGTCCACCAGGATGCCCAAGTCCTTCCCTGCAGAACTGCTCTTCAGAAGGTCATCTCCCATCCTGTTCTGGTGTCTGAGGTTATTCTTCCCTAGATATAGGATCCTGCATTTGCCTTTGTTGAACTTTACGATGTTCTTCTCTGCCCATCTCTCCAGCTTGTCCAGGTTCCTCTGAAGGACAGCACTGCCCTCTGGTCTATCTTCCACTTTTATATTAACTTGCAGAAGGTTCACTCTGTCTCTTCACACAGGGACATTGATGAATAAATTGAACAGGATTGGACCCCAAACAGACCTCGAGGGGGCACAGCCAGCTGCAGTTCTCCAGTTAGACTCTGCACTGGTGATCACAACCCTTTGAGCTCTGACATTCAGACAGTTTTCAATCCACCTCACTGTCCACTCATCTAACCCACACTTCCTGAGCTTGCCTATAAGGATGTCATGGGAGACAGTGTCCAAAGTCTTGCTGAAGTCAAGGTAGAAAACATCCACTGCTCTCCCCTCCTCTACCCACTCAGCCCAACAGAAAGCTATCATCAGACTGGTTAAGCATGATCTCCCCTCAGTGAATCCATCCTGACTTCTCCTGACCACATCCTTGTCCTGCACATGCTTAAGGACACCAGCCAACATGTTCCATCACCTTTACAGGGATGGAGGTGAGGCTGAGCGGCCTGCAGTTGCCTGGATCCTTCTTCTTGCCCTCTTTGAAGATCGGCTTGACACTGGCTTCCTTCCAGTCCTCCGGCACCTCCCTTGTTCTCCCTTTCAAAGATGATGGAGAGTGTCTTAGCAATAATGCCCGCCAGCTCTTGCAGCACTCTTGAGTGCATCCCATCAGGGTTCGTGGATTTGTGGGTGTCATGTTTACCTAAGAGATCTCTAACTTGATCTTTTTCAAACAAGGACAAGTCTTCCATTCTCCAGACATCCTCTCTTGTCTCTAAAGTCTGGGATTTCCTAGGCTGAAGCTAGGAAGGTATTCAGTATCTCTGCCTTTTCTGTATCTTTTGGTAACCATCCCACAATAGTTACTCCCATGTTAGCCTGCCATTTAATCATTACTCACAAGTTCTCAACTCACGCTTCATCCACACGTAGGCAGAGCTCAATACATTCCAGTTGCTCTCTCACATAGAGAGCAACTCCACCACCTTGCCTTCCTGGCCTCTTCCCTCAAAGGCAAATAGCCATCCATGACAACACTCCAGTCATGTGAGCTGTCCCACCGTGTCTCCAGTTACAATGAGATCATGTCACTGCGACCAATTTCTCTAATCCTCCTGTTTATTTCCAATGTTGTATGCGTTGGTATACAGGCATTTCAGGGTGGTAATCAAGCCAATAGGTCTCCCAGAAGTGGAAGAGGACCCTCATATGCTTTTCCCCAGTTCCATACAACTGCTGGAGGCAACTCAACTTAAGCTACATTATACTGACTGCCCTGTCACTGTAACTCTCCCCACATCTTGCCTAGTTTAAAGCCCTCCTAATGCGACTGGCCAGCCTGTTGGCAGACACATGTACCTTGCTTATTGAGGTGGTTCCCCCATCTATTCCCATTAGTTGTAGGTCTTCGAAAAGCGTTCATAAAAAGGTCATAGAAACTGGAACCCTGCTGCCAGGACCAGCGTCACAGCTGGTTGTTACCCTGAAAATTAAGCTTGTTTGCCATACTGTTTCCACTTCTCCAGAGTGAGGGTGGATCTTGCAGAGCTTTAGAAGGAAGAGGACCAATCTTTTAAGAAGACAGAATTTTCTGCAGGTAAAAATGGAGTAGCCTCCTCCAAAGTCAGTAGTGGCGTGAATATATTTTTAAATTATTAAAGAACTCTTCCCCTTCACACTTCCACCTCTCTAAAAGAATGTAAACCTTATCATCCATGGCTGTAAAGCACTGAGATATTACAGGCATTTTTTTATATCACAATATGCAAAGAATAGAATTGGTATTATATGAGTACTAACAGTAATAAACAATACCTAATATCCTTCATATGCAAAAGAGAATAAGTTGTTATATTGATCTGTGGTCTTCCCTCCCCAAAAGAGAAAGCTGAGTACACCAACTAAATTTTGATTTTCAGCTATGCGAATCTAAAAGCTGCAAAGCTATTGCATATAGTTCACCACAAACCTATAGCAACATGTCACTTACCAATTATCCCACTATTTGTTATGCATTTGTTTTGTCCAACTGACAACTTGAATAGGGTTTCATTGTCTTTCTTTGTCTAAAATAGCCTTTACAAAGCAGTCTCAAGAGACAGGTCTTTAAAAGGCGGTTAATATTAAATCTCACTGAGACCACATAAATGTTTTTCATGCAGCGTTGCAGAATGAGTAAAATACAAAGATTCTTCCTGGACATATTCTATTTCAATTGAACTTTTTCACTATAACAAGCATAGCAAACATACCTAGAGAAAAAATGTGTTGTGGAATTGCACATATCATTGTTTTTAATGAAACTAATGGTTGTGAATGCAAAGGATTAGTGGCAAGACAGACTACTGGGCAATTATTTAGGTTGGAATGGGCACTAGAGGAAGAAAAAGGCAGGCACAGCATGAATTGCAGCAACCTTTCCAGTTGTTCTGAGCTTTCTGAGCTTATGTCATTTCTCCTAAAGAACTGAAGTAGGAAGTTGAGTTAAGGGGGTGATAAGTGGCTGTTGGTGGGGATCGAGAGACATAGATCTATCACTCACTTCACTCAGCCAGTAATGGTAAAGAGAGGCTTCAGGGACAGTAGATGACTCCACAGTTCATAGGTAGCAACCTTCCATGTCGGCATAAGGGGAAGATGGAAGATGTCAAATGGAGCAGCATTCCTGTTTATGGCAGTCCAGCATTTCAGTTTGGTGCTGGAAGACACTTTACCTTTGAAAAAAATTGCTCCTATTGCATTTCTCACAGAGGTTGTGTGTTTTTTTTTCCTCTGTCCAAAGACATATGGTGACTTTTATCAGTTACTATAGTCAAGATGATGAAGGGCTCACAATACTCTTTGCTAGTCTTCATCAGTAAAATTGACATGAAAATCTGTTTATTAATCATGCTAATTCAGGATTCTACATATGTGTTTCTGGGTTCCAATTGTTCAAACACAGCTCAAGTACACTTAAAGAATTTCCAAATAAATCTCTTTCTTTAGAAAAAAACCCCACATATTTACTTAAAAATATATATTTTCTAAGATTTTTTTCTGTTGTAATATAGAGTTATGTCCACTAGATGGACCTCATTTTCAAAAAGTTAAATGATTACATTCATCACTGGACTATAAGTACAAGTGGTAGGGTGGTTGAAGTGGTCTGGATTTTGACGAATGATCAGACCACAACATGCCCACATTTAAAACATACATTTAAGCCAACATTTTTCTTTCTGATAGGTCTGTGATCTATCTAGATCTGTGTTTTAATGAAAACAGATCTAAATTAGACTAAGAGCAATGTTTTCAAAAACAGTGAAATTAAATTGCTTTTATATAAACTTATAATTCCTATAGCCTTAACTCTGAAATAATATTTTAATTGCATCAGCAGTTTTGTATCATTCTTCAAAGCACATATATATTCAGGTTGCCTATGAATAATTTGACTCTCAAATAAAAGTTCTGAACTGTTTTTAGCTGGGTAATATGAGTACTATTCCTCAAAGGAAATAAACCTACTACTCCTGTCTATAGTCCAGAGAAATACTGAATTATACCTTTCTGCACTTCATAAGGAGTCATTGTGCTTCACAGGAAAAGAAAATCAGATGGTGGCCCCAACTTACAGTGTTGAGTAGAGCTGTGCAGTAATTGATGGATATAAAATCTCCAGTCCCTCTACAAACCTGTATGTCCTGATAGTGCTGGAATTGCATCTATCACTGAAAGATACAATACCTCACCCTTCTAGTAAAGTATTCCCTTTTACAGCCACTACAAGAAATAACTGAAAATGAGGCTATGCCTCCTGATTGTGCTTGACATAGGTGAATGAACCCACTTCAGGTTAAGGCTATTGATAACCTTAAGTTTTTAAATGTGTCCATAAAGCAGTCCTTTAAAATATCAAAGCGTACATTTTATTCTGCACTGCAAGAAACTGGCTTCTTTTTTTTTTAATAGGGTATCTTTATTATCACACTGGGCTTAAATCAAGTTGCAGTAGCATTTATGTAAGTTTAATGAAATAGTATTGAAAATGATAGCTAATGGAGAAGAAAATATTTTATTCTGATTAAAAGTGAGTAATAGGGATGTGGTGCCAGTTTACTGGTGGACAGTTGCTACAGGATAGCCAGTAATATGGTATCAATCAGGGGTACAGCAGAGAAATCCACATGATGACTTACTGATCAAAAGACAGGGAAAAATGTCAAGTTTCTGCTAGGTACCTATAACATGAATTTATAAGCACAAAATGAAATGCAAACTACCCCAGTTAGCTGAATTTTATTTAACCATGCCTTCTGTCTATTTTTCTGCTTTTCTTTCTAAGCAGATTAATCATTTTGATATTCATTATATAACTTAAACAGGGTTTTCTTTGAAAGATGATTTCATTAGGATTTGTATTGCCAGATTGCAATGCCTCTAGAGTTATGTACTGAATTAATTATGTCAGATCTTTTACCTTACTTATGTTTTTTTTTTTTCCCTAGGAATTATGGAAAAAATCTACATGCTAAGAAGTAGAGGAGGTTGTTTTCACATATTTCTCCTAATTTAGATCAAAGTTAAACCTTCGAAACAAAATACAAGTCCCAAAATAGGAGAGTTTACTCTGATAAGTGAAAGGTAGATGATAGACGATACACTTACTACCAGTGTCAGGATTATCCACGCAAAACAATCAGAAACTTTTGCATTGCTACAAAGTGAGGAGACAATACTCATCAACCAGAAGATGAAAGTCGACTGGACCCTATAAACAGCTTTGCTCCAGTAAGGGAATTCTGCCAGCTCAGTTAGAGCAAAAGTATATTTTAGTTTATATGGGAGGACCCCTTGGATCTTGCCAAGAGAGACTGCTGAGAAAATTCCATACAGAAAAGATTTGGTCTTCTTATGAAAACAAAAGAGCTTGCTTTCAAATTAGTACCTATGGACTAGTAATTCCTACATCTTAAGCTAGGTACCAGAGTAATGGAGTAATTAAAAGTTTCTTGAAACGGGCAATGAATTCTAGTTTGCCTAGAAGTAACCAGGATAGTTTAGGTGCTCCTCACCCAATCTCAATTTTTGACCGGTTCAAAATACTGCTTAATATCTTTTAATCTCCATTAGTATAGGGTAGATTCTGTTCTAAGCACACAACATATTGAGACAATAGTTACAAGGAAGAGAATCAGACTCTCTGCAACTTACCATCCCCAATCACCACAACATCAGATGACTGACTGATGCAATTCTATCCCAAATTCAATCCCCAAACAAGTGATGGATTCAATTCAATGGACACAGCTGCGCAGCTGCTACGTTGATGATGTAGTAGAAGACGACTTTCACCCCTTAATGTAATATATGAGAATATGCCTATATATTAAAGACATGAAGCTCTACTGGGCCACAGATGCATACTCTGTCCTTGCGTTATGAATTCTGCAGGACTCGGTTTCAGTCTGGTATATTGTTTCTTCTGGCATGTAGAAGGACCTAGTAATTTGTGAGGAAACCCATACAATATTTTCAAACTAACAAAAGTGGTCCAAGAATCAGCATGCATAATACTTCTGAAAAATTACAAAGAGCATCTTACTTGCTTAGCGTGTGGTACTGGACTCAAGTTATTTTGTTTTCTAATTCCCTTCCACACAAGGTTTGCTATTTGACTCTTTTATTATTAGTTTTCTAAATCCAAGGCATTAACAGAAAGTAATATTTTATATAGCTGATCAAACATGGGAGGAAAAAGTCACTTAGAAAAGTGTAATT
Source organism: Crypturellus tataupa (assembly GCA_034781795.1). Lineage (NCBI taxonomy): Eukaryota > Metazoa > Chordata > Aves > Tinamiformes > Tinamidae > Crypturellus > Crypturellus tataupa. The sequence continues at coordinate 657,726 of JAWLRI010000950.1, read as the reverse complement.
TAATGAAGTGTTTCTTGCACTTTTAAATAAAACTTACATTCTTTTTGCAATTTTCATTTTGGCTGGCAAAGTAGGTAAAATGATATGACTAGTTTTTGCTAATTTATATAAATTCAAATCAGCATTCAATGACTCTCTTCATTTTTATAACATTACACTGTTCAGTGAGTACAATATGAAAAACAAATCGTCTGTGGAATAATCAGACACTTCATTAATAAAATTCTTGAGTCAAGCCTTATTGACTAAGCCTTGATAGAATATCCTTTTATAGTGTTCTAACAGAGACCAGCCAGCAGCTACAGATGGTTCTTCTTATCAGACATTTTTCTTGATTAATAGGTTTTCTAGAAGTTATCTTTAGTATTTATTTTAGTGAGGCATATGTAAGGTAAGAGAAATATTGAGGAGCAAGAAGGAGAGCTGTGGCACCAGCTTTGGCAACAGTCAGATGAAACACTGGGGAGAGAATCATTAGCACACATGGGTACAAATAAGCAGACTTCAACTGTATTGGTGATAAATGACTGAAAGAATCAAAAAGGAAAGAGGAGAAGAATGGAATAAAGTAAAAGAGGTCAGACAGTGCTCTGCCTGAAGCCCTGAACATGCCACAGCTCCCTCCAGGCAGTCTGAAGGTGGCCAAACTATCTGGGAAGCATCAAAGCTGGAAGAATAAAAACCACATGAAAGATAATAAGAGAATTTATGATCATAGAATCATAGAATCACAGAACCGTTAAGGTTGGAAGGGACCTCTAGAGGTCATCTAGTCCAACCCCCCTGCACACTCAGGGCCACCCAGAGCACGTGGCACAGGGCTGCATCCAAGCGGGTCTTGAAGATCTCCAGGGAAGGAGACTCCACAA
>JAWLRI010000950.1:644759-656757 GCA_034781795.1 Crypturellus tataupa | reverse complement strand
ATACACACTAATTAGATCCCCTCTCAGCCTTCTCTTCTCCAGGCTGAACAGGCCCAGCTCCCTCAGCCTTTCCTCATGATACAGAAGATGTGGAGAGACTCTTGGGCACACGAGCCATGCCATGAAGATCAGTTGAAGATCTTTGTCCTATATGCGTTCAGAACCCAAAGCTTCTAATTAGACTTGGTATTGTGAAATTCAAGATCACAGCTTCAATTGGTATTGTGAAATTCAAGATCACAGCTTCAATTTGTGGAGATGGCAGGACTAGAGATTTCTTCTTTCTAGGTAAGAAAAAGTTGCATCACTTAAAGTAAAGTTGTTTAACTAAACCGATGTAAGAGACTGTGTGAATCCATGTTAATGACAGCTTACTGTGATGTAGATTCTTAACCAAAGTAGTAGTCTTGGTACAAAAATAAGAATACAGACTGGTGTAGGTACTTTTACATCATTCCTCTAGATCAGAACAACCTTCTCCCATTTCAAGGCTGATGCTATTTACAAAGTCATTGCAGGATAGCAAATTAAGTAACAATGCTGCCATTTCCCTAAATTATAGCAGAAAAGAATAATACTCTGCCAAATTTAAGTGCTATGTAGAAAAAAACCTTACCTAGGATATTAGAAAGATGAAATTGCAGAACGTGATAGTGACATTTTAGACATGTTGGAAATGTCAAACCTGGTTACCTTGGGTGTGATTCATCTGGTTTTAGACAGCTACAGTGTGAGAGCTGATGCTTGAGCTCATGGTCATGCTAGATGGCTAAACTAGAACAGATGAAGTTGAATGCTTCAGAGATACTAAGTCAGAGGTACTAATACAAATTATCAAACTTGAGTTAGTTTCAAATGAATATCCCTTTTCCCCTTCCAAACCTTCAACTTTAGCCAAGAGGAAAAAAGCTTCAAACTTTCAGCTGCATAGAGTATTTTTTTAGAAACAAACAAACAACAACAAAAAAAGGCACTAAAATGATACAGGTCTACAAATTGCTGCATTAAGCCTGCTATCAGAACCCACGTAAAATAACATAAAATAACATAAGGGTAATGTAAAAACGTGCATTAGGGAAGAAGAAGAATACTAGATCCATCTCTCCCTCATGAAAGGATGTGCTGAGAGCTGCTGGTGGGTAAATACTGCTAGCAAAGCAAGCACTTCACTGTCTGTGGGTGAACATTTCCGTCCTTTGTTGCATGCTTTTTATTATAAAGCCTACTGAAATCTTAAAGCTGCTTTTCTGAAGGAGCTGTTATATAACCTTGACATCTGGGGTTTTTGGTCACTGCCCGGGATGAACTGGTTATTGAACACATTAAGATCAGAAAGCTCCACTTCAGAGATATTCACAACCCCTACCCCAGCTAGTCCATCATTCCAGCTTCCTCTGCAGGCTCCATTTCAACAAGGAGATTCAGGCCAGGTGAAGGAACCCGGGTTAAAATGAAGCATATTCTTAAAGGTCTGGCAAAACCAGGACTATCATTCTTAGAAGGTTAATCTGCTACTTCATCTTTGAATATAGGCAGAATCAAAAGTCCTTTTATGGGTGCATCAGTCTGTTTACGTGTATTCAAAGGTAAAGTTGTAATTCCTATAGTTATACCACAATTTGCACACTATATACACTATGGCTGGAACCATATACCATATTTTTGTGTGTGTGTTTCATTATAGTAGTCAGGAATCAAGTAGCAGACCCTTGCATGTCATGTTAATTACATTACTAAAAAAAAAAGAAAATGAATAAATCAAAACAAATCTTTGTTTTTCTGCTCACAACTTGTGAACAGATGCAACTTTTTTGAATTTGCTACCCAAAACAACCATGGGTTTGTCTATTCAGTTTCCATCCTCCCAGAAAAAGAGCTCACAGCAGCTCAGCAAAAATATTGGAAATTCAGAATTCTTATGGTACTTATTGTTGCAATGTATCATGGATGCCAAAACTACATGGATTAAGTAAGCAATCGGATAAGCCCATGAAAGAAGAAATCAGCTGTCCACTATTAAACCCAAAGGCTCTTCCTGCATGGGATATCTTTGTGCTGCAAATTACTGGAATATAGGAAACAAGACAGTGTTATAGGCTTTCCCTGTTCCTATAATTTATCCTGAGCTTCAAGGACAGTGTTGGAAAGAAGAGACTGGGTGACACTCAGGACTTGTTGTGACCCACTGCTGCCATTCTTATGCTTCAGTGTCTTCAGATAAAGGTGTCCCTGTTTTGCTAATTTCATTATGTGTGCAGCTATCTACTGTAATAAAAGCTGAAATGTTGACAGATATATTCAGAGTGTAAGTTACCTTTCACAATCTCCACAAATGCTTTGTGTATCTCTGCACTTTGAGCGGGATTTTTCCCTTCCAAAATATGTGTTAACACTTATACATAGAAAGCAGGTTCACAAATGGATACTAAGAGGAACAGACACAAATGTACCCTTGAGTATCCTTAATCCACACCCCAAAAAAGTGTAGTAGGACAGCATGAGGTGAATGGAATTGAATTATTGAATTCTTATGACACTAAGAATTACAAGAAAGGGACTTGGCCTCTAATCCTGTTCACTCTAATATGACTAATAACATTTAAGTCATATTAGAGTTCACTAGTCATATTAGTTCACTCTAATAGGATTAGCGTAGTGGTCAGTGTAAAATGAACATGATGTAAGAGATCAATGACAGTGGGAATGAATCAGGTGTTCTAGATGGGCTCGGAAGCAATCACAACAAGCGATTTCTTCAGCACACCTTGTGCTGTAGACCTGGCTAGTGCTGGTTCAGCCAAGCTGCTGGTAATGCTTATAACGGCAGAGCAGAACAGAGCTTCTACTGCAATTCAAAACTCTTAGTATTGCATTATGATAAGGACAAAACCATGAGCACGGAAGCTGTAAAAACAGCAGGTTGGTAGGGCAACATAGCCAACAGACACTCACTATGGAAATTAACACTTGCTGACAATTTGGCCATCCTCGAAGAGACAGTATTGTGAATTAATGATAATCAAGGAAGACCTTATCAGGATATCCAGTGCAGAGACAGTAGCTGAAATAGCATACAGATACAGTAACACAATTCTATGATAATGACTTTTGCTATAGCAACTATTGCCGAAAGCAGAGTCCTTTCAATATTCATTGATTTGACTCACTGAAATTAAGAACTTTCCTTTATGGAGAGTTTTGTATGATAGCTTTGCCTTTCCCTCAGAATGATTCCTTATTTTACTTCAAGGACTTCTTGAAACTTGAAACCAGTGCCTTGAATAATAGAGGTTTGGAATTAAAGTGTCATGAGCTCACAGAATTGCTCCTGGACAGTGGTAGAAATAGGCCAGCAAGGATTTGTGATTGGAGAGTTGAAAAAATAGATGCAAAGCTGGATGTGCGGAGGGGAGTATTTTCAGATGCATCCTTCTGTCTTTTAACCTCCTTTCTGAGGATGATTTGCATAATCTATTTTTTGGCTGCAAATAAGACTCTGCAAAGCATAAAATGGACACCTGTGCTGCACTGTACAAATGGCCTTTGCCGTGACAGAAAAGGAACAGTTTGATAAAATTTGATGATATCAGACTTTGCCCTACTGATCTTGGCACAATAAAAAATTGTTTAGGGAAGCAAACTTTCATATTTCTAAAATTAAAATTCTAAAATTAATGCATATGAACAGCTGCCAACATATAATGATCTCATTAACTAAGACTTACACTACTGCTAATATAGACAGGAAATGATGCAAATAATTAGGGAGAAATGCATGGGCATATGGATAATACTGTACTTTGCATGGCAATGATAGACACTCGACCTGAGAGTTCAGCTCCCTCAGACTCAAAGTGTTGACTGCAGCTTGTGCAACTCTGCTCAAACTGGCTTTAATTTAGGTAGGCCAGGTGCTGATAGCTGTGTAGCTACAGCAACATGGATCTCAAGACAGACTAATGGGCTGGATATTTACTAAGCCTTTCTGGCAGCTGTACTATTCTATGCAGTTGCAGCTATTTTCTTAGAGGGATGCATATAGCTAGTTTAAAGCTAAATAGGGAAAAGCTATATGAGTTGCAGTAACATCATGAAAGCAACAAAGTCCCATTGTGAGGATCTTGGTACTGTTCTATTCATTACTCTCCTGGTAATGGCAATAACAATGTTTGGAAATGTGCATGGAACCAAATAAAACTGCCAGGCAAAAAACTTGGGACCTACAAGCACCAAAATATAGTACAGTTAATGGGCAAGCCTTGAAAAGTGAATTCAAATTTACCTGCAGAATTAAGTTTTACAGCCTCTAATGAAGTCCAAGAGTTTGTCTTTGGCAACCAGTTCTTCTGCGTGGCTGTATTGGATCTGAGTCTGATCTCATTTCTGTCCATTTAAAACAATGGAGTTACTCCAGTGCAAAGTCAGAGCAAAGGCAGAATCAGGTGCTTCTCACTGCAGTAATACTTGCTGATAGGATGTTCTGAAACCATAACATTCCAAAATGGCATACAGAACATTTCCCAGTATATGAAATATGTTCTGCAATAGACTAATCATTGATAAAAGCCTCTAAGATGCTGTTGTTTTTACTTGTACAAAAGCTAGTAAGAAAAATAACAACCCTGACAACTAGATCCTTGGGTTGTATGTTCTTGCAAAGTATGTACAGAGTGTTGTGCTTTTATTACCTAAGCACTAATGGCAATTTCAGAAAAGGAATCCAGGCAAAGTGGTGCATAATAGGAGATCAGTTATAAGAGCAATAAGACATGTTAAAAGTCAGGCAAGGGAACTTTACCGACATTGACTGAAATAAAACCAGTCAGTTGATTATGGTTTTAAAGAAATTAGCTAATGCATTTATTGCATGAAAACAAAGAAGATACCCAAGTACCCATGAAGAGAAATAGCATTTAAATCCTCAAGAGTGAAATTACTAGATGTTATAATTCAGCATTTTTCAGAATCCAAGAAAAGTGTAAAGGCTTCTGAAAAAGATAAGTGGACCATCTATTGCAGATTCAAAACTAACTCATGAATCGTACCTCAATATGTGTACATATGACTTATTTACTAGAAAATAGTGACATGGACTGCCCTTTTCTGAGGAAAGGAAGGGAAGAGTCTGCACTTGCTTGACTAGCATCACACAGCAAGATGTGTTTTGATGCTGCATATGACTCTAATAAGATGGCACATAACCGTCTTCCAAACAGATACTATCGAATGCAATACTACTAGGCACAGCATCTGACAGCTGATCTTAAAGCAAGCCTTAGTGATGGGAAAATCCCAAAACTGCATAAAAAGAAAGTAGCATGTCTGTGATAAATGAAAAAAATAACCTAATCATAAGAAAGCATTTCTCCAAAGGAATGGAGAGGTCCCATGACAGGTCATTGAAGTCATCAACAGAATTCCACATCAAAATGCAACATGCTCATTACCTATGGCAGAAACAAATGCTGGATTCAATCTCTCTTTACTAAATAACTATGTTTCTATTTTTGGATTAGAGAAATTCAACTGAAATTTCCTTAGTCATTTTGCAGCTGACTTTTCCAACCCTTAAGAACTTAGCTGCCCTTTGGGAACACAGCAACACAGCTGCGTTTTTATTAGGCAAAAGGTATAAAGTAAGCAATGCCTTTTTCACATAGCCCTCTGTGGAACAGGTTGTGCAAACATGGGGCCACTTAGGGTCGTAAGTAGCTTCATTCATGGAACATGTGCATGCTTACCACGCAGACAATGAATCCTGATTTACTGGGGATATATTCAATTCATGCAGTGCTTCTACAGGTCTACTGGCATATATCTGGTTTATCTTTGAAGCAATGATCTTCATCTGCACAGGAATTTTGCTGCTAGTCACTCACTGACAATATGAAAAGCACCTGGAAAAAAAAATAATTGGGAAGAAGCTAGTTTCATTAAGCATTTACCCAACTGGAGGCCTTCTAGAGCTAACTGCTCTAGCTCCAACCACCTGCAGTTCAGGGCCAGCGTCACTACGGCTGCCACAAACCCGATGGTCCGCTCACAGGTTCATTAGAGCTTGTAGCTGTCAGCAAGCATCAAAACATGGCTTTTATCTCCTCTTCTGTGCGAGCCCAAGAATATGGTACTAACATTTTTTTTTTTAAATCACACCCAACCCAGTTTCCTATCTTTTTTCAAAAATCCAAGAATCACAGAAATTGTCATTTGTAAAGCTAAAAAGATTTCAAAGCAAAGCAATAGACTTTAGTCAATCCAAAGACAGAATTTTTATTAAAGAGGAGGTTATAATTCACAGAAATGAGTTGGCGAGATTTTTTTTAATCCCTCCCATCCCTGACCCATCTTAGATTGGAAAGCAGAAAATTCCATTGCTGTAGGTACTCTGGTGTTCAGGTTTCAGTGGGAAACTTTCAGGAAAAAGCTCTGTAAAAAAGAGATACATGAAAAAAGATGCAGGAGCACAACATATGTAGATTTCTAGAAGTGTTCTGGAAGCCAGAAAACATGTCTGAATCTGTTTTAGGAGAAACAGTGAGAGCCTCTTAACAAAACAGAAAAGTGCTTCATTCAAGCAACAGATCCCATTTCACATCTAGATCACATACAGATCATAAAAGAATTTCTGTGCCATTCAAATACACTTTTTTTCATATCATTTCACTCATTTACAACACTGATTATTTAGTGAGTCCTTCTTCACAGTTTTTTAAAAAACTTAACTATTTAACTTAAAAGAAAATGGAAAAATGGATGTGTAGGAATTATCAAAGAGATATAGGTAAGCTAAAACCTGTGTGGTGTCCACCAAACAGCAGTCTACAGAGTTCATCTAATGATACAAGCCCTACAACAGAGGCAAAAGGAATCGTGATGAAAGACAATTGTCTGAGCAATGTGAGAGTGTGGATGCCTGCAAGATGCTGGGCTAAATTACAGGGGCAAGATCATTTGGGCCATTGCATCTGGTGTAGACTATTGGTTGTGGTACAGATATCTGGGGCAGGTATGTTAATACTTATAGGAAATTACAGTTCTGGATATCAATTAGATTACTTATTGTGCCAGATTCTCTAACTACTTATTGTTCAAATTACAATTCTAACTCATGAAATGGGATTACAACTGATATTATACCCAGATTTCACAGAAGTAGGAAATACTGATACATTCGTTCAGAACATTTTTCAAATGAATATATTTCTCAGTTAACAACAAAGTCTGGTGTAGTAAACTTCAGAGCTGTATTTTTTATTGCTAGATTTATCATTTTTGATGATAAATTGGTTGTCGACCTGCAGACAGACTTCTGGGTTAAAAATAAAAGGCAAAATGGGAAGGTAGAAGATACAATCCCACTAGATAGAGATATATAGCTCTTGTTTGCCTGTACAAAACTTACATCTGGATATCATTTCTAATAGCTCTGTTCATCCAGAACCGATGCAATGGGAAGAGATGTTACCCTCTTCAAATCAGGATGAGAATAAAAGGTCTGGCCACCATGTTTCAAGGTCACAGTACATTAATTGAGAGATGAACAATTCAGTTATGATGTAAAAAGAAATGAAAATCAATGATCCTCTCAAGACTAGGTCATGCAAATAACGACTGAGAACAATTTCTATCTCTACGCTCTTTAAATTACATTAGAAAAAAACAAATAGTTTGCTTTCCAGTGATGGGATATTGCCCTTATAAAAATTGTCACAACTGGCAATTTCAGTTGAGTTCAAGATCTAAGTATACATAGAGCCCACTCCTTATCTACACAGAGGTGGTTGTTTGGGATCTGGTCCCATACACGTCCGGAGGGTAACATGTGGAAACGTGCTCTTGTTGTGTAATCTGTACTTCTCCTGTAGATAAAGACAGACATGGTTTTAAGCTGTTCAGCTGCTGTTCATTAAAATTTCTACAATTAGAAAAAAAAAAAAAAGAAAAAGATTCTTTCTTTATGAGTGTAACATAAAAAAGTAAATGAAACATCAGTGCAGTGGAAGATTTTGTATTTGAACTTTAAGTATCTGGATGTCATTTTGAACACTCAACTATTGTTTTCTAAAACCATCTATTAAGGTAACTTAGCAAAGAGTCCACAAGCCAAGTTGTTTCTCTATAGTGAAGCCAGCATATCACATCATTTTCATGCTGAAAATATGAGAACTTCATTATCTCCATAGGTTTATTATGCAAGAAAGTAATAAATTATAAATGCTAACAAGACGACTGCAAATTTTTTTTTTTGTAAATCAAGAGTAACAGAGACAATACTTGATCTCCAAGGATATGGTTAACTGTGAGTTGGGGCAATATTTTCTCGGGTTTGAATGGTCCTGTAGTGTATGTTAGCAAAGGCTTACTGAATTGCTAAATCTTATGTTCATCACAACTACATAGACGTCGCAGGCATTACAAAGTTTGTATCCACGCTGCTGAGACACTGTGCATCCACACAGATGCGGTCTAACTACTCAGACATGGTCTCAGGGATCTCACCAGTAGGATAGGGAACTGAATCTAATACAACTGAGTTTGAAGTTGCTGCCATAAATATCTGAATTTTGTTGTACTATTCCTGATCTAATATGACTTGTCCACAGAAAAGAAGGTCCATTGCTGCCTGTAGCCACTGAAGTGTAGCACAGAGATGTCCTCCTTACTTGTAAATCTAATAGGTCAGGTAGTGTACTGTAGCCATTACAATGCAAACTTCAGCTTCTCAGCAGGGTGATTTAAGCTGCTAGGGCTCTGTGCTGCTGTCGCTGTCATGTAGACGTGCCCTAAGTACTTTGCCTGAACTTAACCTCTTTTATGTTAATGGATTTCACTGCTTGAGGTATTTTAATTGTGTTCTATTGCCAAAGGCTTTCTAATACCTTGATGATGCTTATTAAGAAACGGAGCTTGAGACACGTTGCTGGAAGATGACATCCTGACTAATTGCATAGTTTAGAAAGATAATATCTGAGCATATGTCTGATAATTTCACACTCACATTTGACAACCTCATAATTTACATGAGTAATCTAAAAACACAACAGAAATGCCCCAGTGGCTCTGATGCATTTATTTTTAAAATATGCCAATTAGCATATAGGCTTCCTGACCTTCTTAGTTAACTAGCCAGCTTTCAATATAAATGCATTACATGCTCATAAAGAATAAAATAGTTTGATGTGGCTGGTTTCACCTGGACTGTCCTTAGCAGGACCATTTTGCCAAAAGGGATTCTCATACCTGTCAGAGAATATTCAATCTGTAGCACTGGCAGTATTTGGTGAAAATTTCAAATTATACTTCTTGCATTTTTAAGGTAGAGATCTAGGTTATAGAACTAAAGTCTCAAAAAAAGTTTTGTCAGTACAGCTTAGGAGACAGGTACTAGGTCTGTGCCACAGAAGACAAAACAAGAGCTGAGAAAGCCACTAATGCTGTCTTGTATTTTGTACTGAAAAAATCTTGCTCTATGATGATTAGCAGAATTCCAAAAGAAGAAATACATTCAGAAGAAAGATTCAGAGGATATGGTATCTTTTGTTGCTTTTTTGGGGGTTATAGGAGAAACAGTTGGTCTGCAAGATCGACATCTTAAAGTCTGAAGTAGATTAACCATGAAAAAAGTTATGTGGAAAATATTTAGATGAATAATGTAAGAGATTCTTTAATTCTCCCTTTCCAACCTTACTAGCACCATCCAGCGAAATGCACTTTCCCCTCACATGTGATGTGGTCACAGCTGTGCAGCCTTCCCATTTAGACCAAGCCCTGTTACAACTACTGTTAATTCATGCAGTACAGATATTGGTCTCATTGAAAGCCATCTCATACACTCATTATATTTACATTATATGTACAAAGTCAACCACAAAAGCCATAGGAATGCAGTATGGCAAGCTTGAAATTTTATTATTTACAGAGGCTTCTGTCACTATGTAATTTCATTTTCCACCTCTCTTGAGCGTTATTGAAGATATTTACATGGGAGCAGATCTGGACAATGTCCTCAGATAGTAGGAAACATAAAGTTTGGCTTAAGTCAGAACTACATGGTTTTGTACCAGGATCTATGTTGCTTAAAAGTTTTCTTAATTCTCACTTGAATTCATAATTTACTGTTTGCAACTTTACCATGTGCTGTTATAAAGATAATCTGGTCACCAGAAACAATAAATTATGTCTGCGTGAAAGGAATAAGCAGCAGGAGGAGAGGAACCCTTAACCAAAAGAAGATTACATTTTCATGGAAAAGTCTTTAGTAAATAAAAACAAATGGAAAGGAATGATGAAAACAACATATTAATGGAACTGCTTAGAAAAAAATATTCTTTTTTTGTACTAATTATCAACAATTTAAATCAAAATGTTTTAATTTAAAAATATTTAATGACAAGGAAAACATACACACTAAATGTAGATAACAGATAAGATAAAACCATATGATTTACTTACTAAAGAAAAACTGTCACAATATAAAAAGTGACATGATACTGACAGTCTATTATTCTATATTCATCTGTAATACTGCATTCCATGTTCAGCTATTATTGTACGCCACTGTGCATTTCTCTTTGTCTGGTACACACACACACAAAAAAAAAATCATGAATGTCATTAAAGTGCACACACAAATGAGTCAAAGTCTCCATAGAGAGCTGCCTGTATTTCAATATGTCTTGAAGAACTCTCTGGTAGCCTTCTTTTTTTTTTTTTTTTTTTTTTTAATACTGCTTTACTCTGCTTAGGTATTTGGATGAATTTTCCCTGTGCAAACTTCTTATGTCTGTTTCAACTATTCTTTCACTAGTATTAATCCCTCTTCTGTGATTTTTAAATATTTTATTATCTCATTATCAGATTACAAATTCTGATGATTTCTAAGCAGCTGTGAGAACTATGGCATAGTTATCTATGGTATAGGCTTTTCTGTATCTTTTATAACTTGTGATGTCCTTTCTTCTATGTTCTTTCCAGAAGAAAAAAAAAGAAAGCCAGTCTACTACCCTGTGCTTAATTGTATAGCTATACTGGTGGAATGGGATTACCTAAAATGAAGTGAGGCAGTAAAAAGCATGTGATAAATATTTCAATGTGATTATAATCTACCAAATATTTTTATGGCTATATTTATAAATGTAGTATTGACATTTTAAAAATTGGTATTTATGTAATCTACAAAATAACTTTTCTGCTGATCTACAGGAGAAAATTTCAAAGAATCTTATACAGGTATACCAAGTTATACCAAAAGTCTTCATTATTGCTAAAGCAAATCTTTCGTCATGGTGAGGAATATCTTCTGTTTAAAACTGAGAGTCAGCAACTGGTCAGTAGGTAACAGAAAGTTTCTTTCAGAAGAGGTATGGGAAAGGGAAGGGAAAGGAAAAAAGAGGAGGAGAGAAGAGGAGAAGGAGAAGGAGAAGGAAGAGAAGAAGGAGAGAGCATCCTCTTCCCTGATTTCATTTGTTACAGTTTTATTTTACTTTTCTTGCTACTGCAAATGGGATTCAGTCATATATAACAGTTAAATAAATGATAAGTAAAATCAAATAATTTTGTCCAGGACAAAATTTTGACATTTCTCTTCAACTGAAAACAGTTGCCACATATCTGGGAAAGCAATAGTCTGATTTTATTAGCCACACTGAAAATTTTGAAATAATTTCCTCTGACAACAAAACCTTTCTTTCTATTTACATAAATAGAGCCAACAGAAAAAAAATATTCATTGAAAATCCTGTTTTAGAGAACAAATAAGACCAAGTCACTGCTATTTGAAATCTTTGGAATTACTCAAGTCAAAAAACTTGCTTGCGTATCAAGTATCAAGGTAAATCAGCCAGTGTATATTCCAGTGTATATGTTCAGTAAAAAAAAAACACAAATGACATTATGCCACATAACATATGCATATCTAAAAGTAAATTTGAAATGAAGACAATGTACACTAAGTGCTACTTTTATTATAACTTGTTAAAATCATTAAAGTATAATGTCA
>JAWLRI010000950.1:620606-638318 GCA_034781795.1 Crypturellus tataupa | reverse complement strand
AAAATAAAATAAAATAAAATAAAATAAAATAAAATAAAATAAAATAAAATAAAATAAAATAAAATAAAATAAAAGGTAGTGGTGGGCAAGGCTGAGACGCTTGAGGACCTTCATGAAAATACTTCTTAGCTTCCACAGTAAGTATAAACTGCTACACCAAAATGTCACAGAGAATAACATGGCTCAGTAGAAACCTTTATCCTTACTGATATTCTACATGAACATTAACACTTCAGTTATATTACGGGTGTTTTTTGAAGGTTTAGAAGGAATATAAAGCACTATAAAAAAGGCCAACCTCCTCCTGAGGAGGTATGTTCTTCTAGGCAGAATTTTCAACAATTGCTCAGTCCGGACTTGTTTTTCTCAGAGAGGCATCTGGTAATGTCAGAACATGAGATGGATACTGGGTGCCTAAACATAAGGAAACATCTCTTTATTTCCTTAAGATCGTGCTACTGAGCACTCATGTGAAGAAAACTTACCCATATGTTATGTGGGATATATGAACACTCAGGGGGGGTATAGTTTCATTCCTATGTAGACTGCTGATCTGCAACTCTAATCTACTGAAGTATGCCTTTATATGACAACAAATTTTCATAACTGAAAATATCATTAGATTAGCCAAGTCATTTATGCTCATATTTTGTCATCAGTAAAGATCGTCTTCAAGGCTATTCTTCTGTCACCACAGTGCTATTGTTTTTCTGAAAGATTCATTAAAATAATACCAGACCTGAAATAACTATAAAATTTGTGACACTACTGAGGCTGTTCCATTTCGAAAAAGGGCTCTCAGCGTCTTCTAGAAAAGTGAAGCGAAAGCTTAAACTACCAAGGGCTACTGTGAATTTATACATTACCTTGTTTAATTAAATTACTCTGCTGCCATGACCTCATTTAAATGCAAAAAGAAAGAGTGTTTTGCTTCCTATTCTGTTTTCAGCAAACTTCAGGCAAGACAGAGTTTTCACGCAGGCTTCTTTGTGGCTGTGGCTGAGACCCCATTCCCCAGCCCTCCTTTCCTTCCTTCTAAAAAGACAGCAGAAAAGCAGTTCACAGCAATTTATCCTTTTGCTGCAGGAGACTCACTGAGCAGGTCCCATGTCACAATTTTAATATAACGACAAAAGTAAAAAAAAAAAAAAAAAAAAAAAAAAAGAATCTCTTCTTTATTATAGTTCACAAGGACCCGCTTCTCAGCTCTCTCTTAATCTTTGCTGCTACTATGGTGCATGAAGCTTTGAAAAAAACATGTAATTCTGTGAGTAAATCAGTTCTTATGAGATCTGTTTCCCTGAACACTTGTGGCTAAATGAGGCTGCAAACTAATTGATCCCAAACTCTCCATTCCTCCTCTCCCTGCCAAGCGGCTATACCCTCTTGCTATCTCTACTTTGCCATTGTTGCTTGATGATCCACCCATAAACTGGCCAAACTAAGAAATGATTCATTCTCCCTCCTTGCTGATCTGGGAGATCCTCTCCCAAGCTGTGGGACGATCAGAGCACAAGGGAGGAAATAGCACTGCATGACTGCAGTCTTCTCACAGGTGTCTAAACCTGTGGAAAGATCGTAAAGCTAAACCTGAGACCATCCCTCTACTGGAAATTTCCAACCTTTTGTCCAGTTTGGTTCAAACTCCATGATAGAACATGATGGGGAAGCCGCAGACAGAGAGAAACACGCTCTGACTGCTGATTTTTTGTCAGTCTAAGAACGACATGTGAAAAATACACAGGAGAAGAAGCTTATTCCACAGTGCCAAAAGAATCAACAAGCTTGACTGCTAACCACCTCACTGCAAACTGGCATAATTTTACAATAAATTTAACAGTATTGTTAGCACTTAGTCCTTAGCACTTTGAATCAAGAGGCAGCATAAGGACCTTGCTCTTTTGCTGTCTAGCAACTAAGTTTCTATCACTCAGAAACAAACAAACAAACTTATCTTTTAAGGCGTATTATATTTCTTTTGTTTCTCAAATCATGATATGACTGAGCAAACTGTTTCCCTCAGGAGAGGCGAAAGGAACAAGGTCTAATTTTTGAATGGCTGTGGTAAGCAATACGGAGTGCACAAGAAGCCTAAATTTGGCTTAATATCAGTTGTTTGTCAGAGAAAGAAAAATACACATTTGTTAAAACTGAAATCAAAGGCATTGTAGAAAACGAGAAAGATATGTAGCCTTTGGTCAACAAGAGGTTCTGAACTTGGAGGAGTTCTTCTCTTTGCTCAGCGTAATTGTATCACACTTTTATTTTCAGCAGATGTTGCTTAGTTGTTCCAAACCTCAGCATTCGGAACAAGGAAAATCAGGAACCTTGCTTCCAAAACTCTTGAGACTAGTTTAAATGTCATGAAATTTGGGATTATTTAGCTTTGACTTTTCACTTTTGAATCATCGGAATACAATCAGTTCAATATTTTCTGCAAAGATGGACTACAGTCCTTAACGTTACTTATTTTTGAATGAAAGCCAAATATCTTAGGGCTATTTATTGATTCCAGTACTTGAGCTTTTTGGAAAAACACCCAAATTACAAAACTTATGCAAGTTGTCATCAAAACTCTGAAGAATGCTCATAGTTCTTCTAAATATTCAATTCTCTAAGTGCTTTCACACAGAAAGAGGGACAGCAGGGTAGCACCATCTGAAAGTTTTAACAGCATCACGATCAAATCACAAGCGGCTGACTGACGCGATTACGGAGGCTATCCCAAAAGATGGCAGACTCTGGATATTCTGTTTATATCACTTCTTAGGGAAATATGATCCTTAAAATGGCTTCAGAAACACCTATAATGGTATATGAAATTAAAGACTTTTTTTTCAAAGCAATTGAACATATCCCACTATATGCTATGGGTAGAGGAAGGGAAAATATTATTGTAATATTAAAAGATTTGGGGAAAAATCTCCTTGCAAGCTTCATGCACTGTTAAATGCCAAGTCACTTCTGTAGGAAGCCAGTGAGTTAAAATGGCTTGTTGGGCAGGGAAACCTACCTACAGTGCTCTAATCCAGAGAATGTTAAGAACACTTATTGCTGATAGATATCTAAGGTGTTTTGTTTATTTGTTTTATTTTTACAAAGAGCAGAATTTTCCTCATTGCCAAATAGGACTAAAAATTAATTTCAATTAAAAAGGTATCCAATCTCTCTCCCCTCTCTCTCATAACAAAAACAAAAAAAATTTTTTTTTTTTTTTTTTTTTTTTTTTTTTTTTTTTTTGCTCTAAAACACCATAAATCTTACCTAAAGACAGAATAGCCAGGCTATGCAAGGAGGTCTTTGAATTTAGCCTATCCTAGAACTCTTCTAACCTTCAGCAATGTAAGTAACTTCTGCTAAGAGAGGGCTAGACCTACTTTTTAGGGCTAAAAGTTCATGTTTGAGATATGCGGGTAAATTTATAAGAATCAAGTTTGCGCATGCTTTCAAAACAGCTGCATTATTACCCACTAATTGCTTTTTGCAGAATGCAAGCTGAAAAACACTACTACATTTCCAATAGGATTTGCACCAGCATTTTATGCTTGCCAGATATTTTTATTCATCAGACTACAGAGACCATCTTTCAAAAACTAAGAAATAAATGTTAAGTGATAAATTTGCCACCAGAGGGAGTGTCTCCAGTTTCATAAATATAATTGAAACCAATGAATACTGACCAAAAAAAATACACTAGAAAATGATTTTAATGCAGACAGCTGCAGAGTTCAAAGTGCAACCCAGCTTTCATGGACCTTTGTATATATAATCTAAGGCAGAGAGAGAAAGTCAGATTTCGTTTCCCTGTTTCCCTCCTGAGAAAGCACAAAGATAGCACGCTGCATCATGTGTTTCTCTGTTACTAATAAAGCAATTAAAGGATTTTTTAGAAGCGCTGCTATAAGCAACGGTGTGTATAGCTCAAAAAGCTACAGCTTAAACAATTGCGATTGTCATGGCAACACTTTGCCTCACCTATTAACGTAAATCTTGGATAAAACTCCAACAAACTCCCCCAGGGGAGAGGGGGCTTGCAAAGGTGGCCAGGAGCACTCAAGATCTCGGGACAGCTGCGCGCAAGCAGCAGCTAGAATGATTACTACATTTGCCGTCTTGCTAGAAATGAAACAGCTTAATCTACTGAATGTGGTACTGGCTAGCATTTATGGCACCACAGCATTAACCGTTAAATGCTGCAATTACATTTTATGCTGTTTGTAATTCTTGTGCATTGCTTTAGCTATGTGCTCTAATTCTCATATCTAAAGCTTCTTTTTATTTTTATGGACAAATCAATCCATTGCATTTTCACAGATGTTTCTGTTATTCCAACTGTTTTCTAGAAAAGCCCTGTGCCAAAAAGTAATTATGCATTTATTGTTGTTCTTTTTGTTTTCCAGGAAAATCTCAAATGGATGAGACAATAATTCCATCAGGGCTTTTCCAGTTTTGTTGCCATCACCAAATACAATCTTGATGCACAGCTTTCCTGAATTTCCATTTTTGTTACTGTATGTTATACAAATCCCTTTAATACCACTGGAAGTTATGCATGCTGCCTGAAAACGTGATAGATGTCCTAAAGAATAAAAGCCAATGAGGTTGAAAAAAATCTATAATAAAGTGGAATGTATATGCATGTAATCTGAAAAGAACATAACAATGAGAGCAGTATGTAAAAAGCTTATTAGTACAGGGTTTCTCCAGTAAGCATACAAATTAGAAAGCACAAACCTATACAAGTTAAGGACCTGCCGGGAAGACAGTAAAAAATAATCCCCTACCTGTAATAAAAAGGTGGGCAATAGAAATACAGTGCCTGAGAAGTCTCAGATCAAAGATTTATTTCTGGAAATGGCAATAAAAATAGCTAGTGCAATTTAATTATGAAAGGGAAATGTCTCAGACAATAAATTTACAGTGATGTTCTAACACACAAATTAATATACAATACTTTTTATCTTGTAGAATTATCTCTACTCACCATAAATCAAGGGAATATGAACCTCATGCAAAGCGCACCAAAGCTAAACACAAAGCTACCACTGTCTTCCTTGGAGCACAAGCCAAGTCCTCAGCACAGAAAATTCTTCCTCCAGATTTAGAAGAGAAAAAAAAAAAAAAAAAAACAGAAAAAAAGCACAAACTACTCTGGAAGCTACAAGCTTCTTCTAAAAATATCTCTTAGATTTTGGAAATGGTATTCCTTTTCTGGAGCTTACTCTCAGGATTTTATTCTATTTGTAACATAATTAACAGGTGTTGGATTTCTGCAGGTGCAGGTGTTCTGCATAAAGATCTGAATTCTTATACACTCTTTTTGGACCATTTCATAGAAGCTCTCAGGAACTGCAAAATACAGGCTTTCCAGACAACTTCTTTCAGGAATATGAAGATCTTGATCTTGTTCCTTCTGCAATTCTATTAACCTCCATTGTATTTTGGAAATTATATTTAAAATTATGAATAATTTTATCAAAAATTACTGCTGATTTCCAGAAGTTTAAGGCCAATCTAAAAACAAACAAACAAACAAAACCCCTATAATTAGGGAGTCTAAAGGTAAGGTCTAAAATTAGACCTTACCAAAGCAAAGTATTATTGGAAAAAGGAAAAAGAAAACCTAGCTTAATAAAGTAGGTATTCATTATTTCTGAAGCCTTTCCTTGTACATAATACAGCCTGACTGAAGTTTAGGCACTTAATGAAATCTGAGTGGACTTCAGCATGTGCTTAACTAGTGTGTTCTGATGTGGACCTTGGGGAAGTTTAAACAGGGTTTATTGTGGGACAACACGTTTATTTAGTATCTGCTGAAATAGCAGTTCTGTGTCTTCTGGAACACACTCTGTATTATGGTACAGGAGAGGCTATGGATGGTGTTTTAGTTGTTTTGCCTCCATTTATATCCCTAGCAGATTTCCATCATACTAAGTTTTCACATGAAACAGCTCCCAACTGAGATTAAAGTTATGTAGTGTGAATAGACAGCAAGCTAATGACTTAAGTACAACATCAGATAGAGTAAGCCAGGCAGAGAACCTGTGCAGTATTTAGTTGCACTGCCACTGACTCCTTTTCAGCTACTCTTTATATTCTATAATTATCCCTAACGCTATCATTTTAATTACCCAGATAGATGTTCTCTGCTGACAAGCACCTATAATCATACAGCTTAATTAAAACATAATTAAAATACCTGTGGTGATAAAAATACCTCTAGGAATAAAAAAAAAAAAAGCCTTCAGTATAAGGGAAATGCACTTTACATTTGCTATTGGCTTCTATATCTGCCTGCTGGCATCCTCACATGGGAGTTTGGCTCAGTACTCTTCAGGTTAAATATACATTTATATGCAGCCACCACAAGGAATTGAGAATAATGCTTCTGTTCTCTTATTAATCCTACTGTGGAAAATAAAACCTGGTTCCAAACCTTACTGACATTTTCTTTAGTTGTATACATTTGCGCAAAACCAGTCAACAATCGGTGAAAGCAAGTGATTCAGAGCAGCAGCATTAACGAGGCCTTGCACTAGGTACATGACTACCCCATAAGGAGGACTGCAGAGAAGCTGGCCAAGTGTTTCCCTAAGTATTCAGCCTTATAAATATTTTTATACCATGGCTGCCCTATCAGAAACAGTGCTAAGAAACATTAATACATTTTAGGGTAATCTATTAAATTCCAAAATACTAGAACTCAAAAGCAACATTTATACCTGCCTAGAGCGACCTGACCTTCTCAAGGTGGCTGAGACCACTGTGAAAGGAAGGTGAAGAGCTGTCCATGAAGGTGAAGGCACAATTATTCCCCTCTAGCCAGCACTGGTGAGGCCCCATGAGTAGGTTCAGATCCTGACCTGTGCTCCTCAGTAAAAGATAGAGGGGTCTGCTGGAGCAAGTCCAGCAAAGAACCGTAGTGATGTTCAAGGGATTTAAGCATCTCAAACAAGAAGCTGAAAGAGCTGGGATTGTCTAGTCTTGAGAAAGGAAATCTGAGGGGGAAGGAAGGTGTTTCATCAAAACACCTGTATGTATAAATAATTGATGAGAGACAGTAAAGACGATGGAGACAGACTCTTCTCAGGGGTGTTTTGTGATTGAACAAGAGACAATAAGCACACACTGAAACAAAGGAAGTTCCATTTAAACCTAAGAAAAATCTTCTTTACTGTGAAGATGAGTCAAACACTGAAACAAAGCACCAAGAGAGGTTGCAGAGTCTCTATCCTAGGAGACACCACAGGACAGAGTCCTGCACAATCAGCCACAGGCGATGCTCCTTGAGCAGGGAGGTACTCACTGTTCTGTGATTCTGTGAGTTTGATGTCCATCCTTACTGATGACAACCATTTCTGAGGAAGACTTGCCTCCATCCTATTTTTTCTGTCATCACTTTTGCAATCCCTTTTCTTCCCTTATGTACCCTCATTTAAGTGCCTTTCTCCACTCATTCTGTTTGCTTCTTCTTTCTCTCTTTTTCTTCCCTTGGAGAGAATTCTTCTTCCTCTTCCCTCAGGTTTCCCTTTTCATATAAACAGATATATCTTTTTGAAAGTCATAATTTTGAGTAGGTCTCTCCAGCCACTAGTATTCTTTACTTTACCTGTAACCATCAAGGAGATATTTATTCCTATTTGGCTTTTCTCGTACTTTTAACAACCTACCAGGCTGTTTTTCATCAATGCAGCCACCTTTACTATTACTACAAGTCACCACTCACAGCTAGGATAACAACATCTTCTCTTTTCCTCCTTTCAGTTATAATGAAAGCATGAGCTCACCACTTGCTGCTGGCTGTTCATTCTATCTTCCTTCCTCAAAGCATTGTATACTCACACTGCAGATTTCAGCACAATATAGATCTACCCAAGTTATCATTAAATAAAGCAGGTTGAGTATCAGGATTAGTTTAGCCACAGCAGTCACTCTCCCACAGTAGCTATATCCTGCATATCCATATAACTGTTCCTTTAAACTCTATCTGTACAGTTTCTGATGCCCTGTTTGTGACACTTTCTATTCCTTTTGCCTATTTTCAGACAGATATTGCTCCTGATTCTTTCTCAGTAATGTCTCTTTCTGCAAATCCCCACAGCAATCCAGATAATATAGAGGAACACGAATCATTATTTGTATCAGTCAAAAGTGTTTCCTGTCTGTCCGGATGATGGACAGAATATTACATTGCTCTTAACTTAGAGGCACAGAATGTTATGTTTCTCTGAATTTACTATAAATGCGAGAAAAGAGACAGGTAGAATTTCCAGAAATAAATGCAGTATACTTTTCATGCAGTTTAGCTTGTTCAATCGATTTTGGTACTGCTTTTCAGTTCTCCACTACTGTGTGCATCTGTTAAACGGTGAGGATCACATTTGGTGTCTTTTCTACTTAAATAATTCAAATTCAGGCTTGAATTATAATCCCTTTGAAAATCAAGAGCCATTTAATATACTATCAGGAACACTACAGGTTAAATTTATGAGTACGAATCCTTACAATTTGTTCCACTGCACATGTAGGCGTGCACAGATTTTAAGCGCTATTATGAGACATTAGGAATTTGAAATGAAATATTAATTAGAAAGCAATTACTGATTTTAGCAGCAGAGAGATCCGCGCAGTCTGCTGCTTAAAATGCCCTTCCGGGCCGCAAGAGAAAAGGGGACTGATAGTGCCATCTGTCGGCCACGCGAAAACGGACACGTGTGAGCGGCGCTGGTGGCCTGGCGCGACGCACACAGCTGCGCTCGGGGGAGCCCCGGGCCCCAGCGCGGAGCAGGGCGCCCGCAGCTCCATGCCCTGCGCACACTGCTGAGCCCGGGAATCCCTGGCGAGGTGGCTGGGTGGGATACACCGCCCACAGCACAGACCGGGGCGGAGAGGCAGGGCAGGGGATACGGAATGGGTTTGGCGTGGGGCAAGAGGCACTTGGAGCACGGTTGCCCCTGCTAACTGCACACAGGTGCAGAAGGTGGAATGGTGCAATACGACTAAAGGTGGAGATCTGCTCCATGGGCACCCAGCAGGTCCAGCTGCTTCCCACACCGCTTCCCTGTTTTTACCCATCCCTTTGCCTCTCGTGCCGTATCTCTACTCACTGCCAGTAAAAACTGATTCATCTTGGCTCTTGAAAAGAATACAGTTCAGTTTTCTTTGAATAATTTTACTGACCCAATATAATTTTACTCTCCCAATCCCAATTTTGCCCTTTGTCCCCTACCAAGCAGGTGTTTTGTTTGGAACGATATAGCAGAGATTTGGGGGTTGGGTAGTGGGCACTATGGTACCATTTACAAACACACAAGGATAGAAGTCAGGCAACAGCACAAGAAGGAGCAGAAACAAAACCTTCTTGTTCTGTATGTACATATAACTCATATGGAGATATATTTTTATAAGCAAAGCCTGTTTCTCTATGAATCTTCACACAGGAATTAAGGGATTATAAATCTAATGAACATGTTAATGAACAAGCAAGAGCAGAAGTAGGCTTAAACAGGAGGCTGGCCAACAGCATGAATTGCAGACACAGTAAGGCTCTTTAAAGGTTTACTGTCAAGGCGATCGCCTTTAAAATACATTTACATATTTAGATTTACCTCTGGTGGCCTCTGTCACTCACAGCCAATTTTTGCAAAAGTCAGCTAAAATACTGACCAAGATTGTGGGGAAAAGGAAAAACCAAACATTAGCAGCTGATGAATTTCACATACACTGACAAAAAAGAAAAAAGATTTCTGCTTAAAAAAAAAAAAAAGTCCTCAGCCTATCTGCCAATCCTGACTCTTCTTCTTTAAATTCAAAGAACAGTAGTATTTCAGTGACTATTACCAGGCTTACCATGTATAATGAAATCCCTGAAGGAAAATAAATAAATAAATAAATAAACTGTATATAACTTTCTCTTCAAAAGAAATATTTTGAGTTGAAAAACACTGTTATATTTTATATATTATATATTTCACATACTTAAAATCTCTTCCGTATTAAATTTTCAATGCATTCACAATAGTGAAATTGTGACAAAGAATTTATTCTGGACAATGTAGGAGAGTACAATGGCATGTTACACATTATAACAGCTTTTGGTCAAATCCTCAGAGGACATAAATGAGTGTCTAAGTATCTCCATAGCTTCACCAAATTCAATTCTCGCTCAATAAGGATCTGACCTTTTATGCTTGCCATAGTGAAAAGGTGCTCTGTTACTAGATATTTATTTCCTTTAACTTATTTAAATAGGGGGTTGTGTAACTAGGGGAGGGGAAATGAGCTTTGGGGAATTGTCTCATTGCAAGTGTTTGCAGAGATAATTGGAAAGCATATTGAAGATGTTGCCAGTCACCTTAATTGATGCAAAAACCTCATATAGCTCTAAAGAGATAGAGATGCTCCTAAGGGACAGCAGGAGAGAGCTTTGCTGAATTCAGTAAGAGTTTGTATTAGAAAGAAATTTCAAACTACATCATAATTTCATTAATACTCCATTT
Organism: Crypturellus tataupa; assembly: GCA_034781795.1. Lineage (NCBI taxonomy): Eukaryota > Metazoa > Chordata > Aves > Tinamiformes > Tinamidae > Crypturellus > Crypturellus tataupa. Next base: position 627,819 of record JAWLRI010000950.1, on the reverse strand, counting down.
CTGCTCCCAGTTATTCTACTGGATCTGCTAATTATTAAAACTCTTGCATACAGAACATGCTCTTTCCTTCTATTACTCTGAAAAACATTAAACATAAAAAAAAACCTCTGAATGACAGCATTTTAAGGATTTTGTAGAGTGAAAACTTTCTAGAGATGGAGACAAAACAGCATAAAAAAGTAGTAAAAGAGATGCCTGTGTTGCTTCACTCTATAGATTTCCTTTCAGATATGCTGTGTTAGGGTACTTCAAAAATACTTTTTTTTCATTTTTCATTTCTCTGCTGCTTACAGAAAACTTACGAAATTAAAATGAGTCTACCGCTTTGAAAAGATTGTGTCTTGCAAGGGAGCAAGGAAGAAGCCCAGATGTTGTCTTATTGGTTTAACTGTTTTAAAAATAGGAAAAATAGGAATAAGATCTATTAGAGAACAAACTATTAAAGATTCAAAAAATTGTTACTATCTATAGAAACATCCTAACTTTGCTTGCATTTCTGAATTTACTGAAACCAGTCCTATTCCTGTAGGACAGTCAAATGATGTTACAGATATATATATAATTTCAACGTATTGTATTGACTAAGAACCCCTGAAAAAAACGATTAAAAATCCATTAAGCATGTGCATAGAATTTGAGCAACTGATCCGTTAAAGATCACTACTAGTGATCTTTAGACTAGAGGCCTCAAAGTTTGCCTCCATTTAGCATTTGGAATTTACCAGCTGATTGATATATTTGGATCGGTCCTCTCTTGGTTAATACCAAGGAGAAGGAATAAACATTACAAAGCAACAGACCTTACACCACTACTGGTGCGTTGCCCATAACAAATACTACGAACACAGTAGGAAGCAGACCATTTGCTGATCACATTTGGCTCAGATAGTTAGAGCTGAATACAGGGGTACAGCAATGTAGAACCTGGCATAGTATAACTGCTAATTTTCAGAAGAACAAAGCGTTCACTGGATATGCATCACTATCCCGATTTAAAAGGTAGCTTTCTGTAATCCCTACCGACTGTTTGCAGAAGCCCCACTCACCAATAAAAGCAAGCCATGACACACACTGCTCTCTATTCAGCCTCTGTAATCCTGTCTCAAGCCTTCAGTATCTACCAAGAAGAAAAGTACATTTATATGCCAGACTGACACAGTGGCACAGTAAAACATGGCACCGAGATTTCATTCCTCATACAAGAAGTGAAACACAAGATTTGCTACTGCCATCCTTAGTGAAGGAAGATAGCAATCGTTATAGTGGGTGGTTAGGTATTTTGACTTAACTCTATCTACTTATATAAAGAAACAGACCCATAGGATGATATCCTTCCCCTCCAACAATACTATCAACGTAGTGACAGAAAAGTCTAATTAAAATTTAAACTAATGCCATAGACTGTGCTGTAACATACATCTGAATATTGCTGCCAAGACTACATCTTAAACCTTTAAATAACTACATACTTGCCCTTTTCTTTCAGACAAGTACTAGTCCCAAAATTCAAAATGATAGCTTGTGTTAAGTTGCTGAAATAGCAAAGATAATTATAGAAACAGCTCTTCTCTCTCACAAACAAAAGTAATACAATGACCCTTCCCCTACCATAAAACCCTATTAATCATTTATGATAGCATTTACACAGATTCTGGGATGCAGTTTTATGATATCTATTTTTCTTTACAATTCCATTATACTGTCTTTCTTCCCATGTTTTGAAATGTGTACATGTTAGAAACTACTTTGTGCCCTACATAAAATATTTATGCATGATTTTAACTGCAATTCATAAACAAATTAGTAATGATAGGCTGTAACTCCAAGAGTGAAAAAAAAATCTTCTCAAAGAACTTAATAACATTCCTTTATACAAGACACCAGTTTATCAGAGATTATTTTTAACCTCCAAAAGGAGATAGTTGAGAATACCTATGTTTGTTTCAATATTCCTGGCTTTCTCAATGTGATTATGGAATCACAATGTAGTTAGAGTAGAAAGGGGCATGTGGAGATCATCTGGTCCAATCCCCTTGCTCAGGGAGCATCACCCACAGCACACTCCCCAGGACCACGTCCAGTTAGGTTTTTAATAGCTCCAAAAATGGACAGTCCACCATTTCTCTGGGCAATCTGTTCCAGTGTTTGAGTGCCTTGGCAGTAAAGACATGTTTTGTTCCACCCAGATGGACCTTCCTGTATTTCAGTTTGTCCAGGCAATAGGCACAACTGAGGAGAGTCCGGTCCCATCATTTTTACAGCCTCCAATCAGGTGTTTATAAACACTGATAAGATTTTCCCCTGCCTTCTCCACCTCCCTCCCCCAACCCTTTTCTTCTCCAGGCTAAAGAGTCCCAGGTCTCTCAGCGTCTCTTCATATGAGGGATACTCCAGTCCCTTAATCAACTTTGTGGCTTTTCTTACTCTAGCAGATCTATGTCTTTCTTTACTGGGGAGTCCAGAGCTTGACTGACACTTCAGATGTGGCCTCATCAGGGTTGAATCACCAGGGAAGGATCACCTTCCTCAGCCTGCTAGCAAAACTCTGCCTAACACAGCCCAGGATATCACGGACTGCCTTTGCCACAAGGGGCACATTGGTAGCTCACATTCTACTTTTTGATGACCAGGACCCCCAGGTCTTTCTCTCCAAAGCTGTTGTCCAGGTGGTCAGCCCTCAGTCTATACCAGTGTGAGACAGAAATAACTCCAAGGTGCTTTGCCCTTCTCTTTATTGATCTTCATGAGGTTCCACTCTTCCCCTTTCTCCAGCTTGTCAAGATCCCTCTGCACAATTCTCTGTTACATCAGTTTTATTATCTCAGTTTTGTATCACCAGCAAACTTGCTGACAGCATATTCTGTCCCATCACCCAGGTCATTAACAAAGAGGTTAAACAGTATCAGCATCAGTATTAACCTCTTGGGAACACCACCTGTGACTGGCCTCCAGATAGACTTTGTGCTACTGGTAATAACTCTCTTAGCCTAGTAGTTAGGCCAGTTTTCAAACCACTTCATTGTCCACTTATCTAGGCCATACTTCATCAGCTGGTCTATGAGGATGTTATGGGAGATAGATAGTGTCAAAAGTCTTCCTGAAGTCAAAGTAGACAATATCCACTTTTCTCCCCTCCTCTCCTCAACAAGTCTACACAACATTATAGAAGGCCATGAGGTCGGCTATGTAGGATTCCCTATTTGTGAATCCATGCTGACTACTCCTGATCACCTCCTTCATGTGGCTGGGAGCAGTACCTAGAATCATTTGCTCCATCACCATCCCAGAGATCAACATGAGGCTGACAGGTTGCAGTTCTCCAGATCCTCTTTCTTGCCCTTCTAAAAGATAGGGGTAACACTGGCTCTCTTCCAGTCCTCTGCGACCTTTCCTGATTGCAATGACCTTCAAAATTAATTGGGAGTTGTCTGGCAATGACATCTACCAGCTCTCTCAGCAGGTACATCCATTAGGATCCATGGACTTGGGCATGCCCTATCCTAGGTTTCCCTAACCTGATGCTCCTCTACCAGGTGCAAGTCTTGGTTGAATCAGTTTTTCTCTCTAGTCTTGAGGATGTGGAATTCCCAAAGCTCTTGCCAGTAAAGATTGAGCATCAGTCCTTTCATTTCAAGCATTCAGTACCTTTGCCTTTTCTGGGTCATTTCTTACCAGGGCACCTGCCCATTTAGCCACTTGCCCCCATTTTTCCTAGCCTTCCTTTTACTGCTTACTTGCAGAAGCCTTTCTGTTTGCACTTCATGCCCATTACCAGCTTCAAGTCCAGGTAGGCTTTAGTTCTGCAACCCCATTCTTGCATGTTTGGACAGTCTCTCTTTATTCCTTGTAGGGCACCTGACTCTGCTTTCCCCTCTTTCACATTTCCTCTTTGTGCTTGAGTTTAGCTGTGAAAATGCTTAGATTTATGTCACATCAAAATCTGTAGTCAGGAAAAGTGAGGATACACCCGGTACAGAATATTTTAATAAAAAAGTATAACTTTGGATGTCTTACAAGTCTTAAGACTGAACGTCCTGCCTTTTCCTTTGTGCAAGGGAAAGCTTCTCTTTCAAATTCACATACCTGCGTGAGAATAGTTTTATTTTGTAAATATCTTGAAGATCTCATCTTAAAATATTATTAAGATCTTCTTAGTGAGGACAATACTACACAGATTTTATTAACTAGTTTTATGTCTCCACTTCAAAACAGTATGGTCCTTTAAATGCTTAAGCGACATACACTTCAGATAATTGTCTCAGAAAATTTATATCCAGTTGTACACTTTCATATAAAGACTGGTTGATATAAGTTATAGCAACATTAAAAGTATTTTGTGTACTAATGAGGCAAGTTTTTTTTTTTTTTTAATTTTATAGCAGATTACTTCACAATGCAAAACACATTAACAGGTTAAATTTGGACACTTGCTGATATTTGAACTGAACCAAAATTGAAAGAGATGGTCTTTCATCTCATTCAAGATTTCAGAAATGGAAGGATATGAATCCCCTCTGAACAGGGACGTTTTTGCAATAATTCTATTATTTCAGGGATGATTCTGAGATGGAGTTTTCTAAAAGCACAAAAGATTTATTTATCTATATTTTTAAAGAGAATTTAAATTTTGTTAGAATTTAAAATGCTAACAATTGTCCTGGAAAAGACCAGACTGTTCAAGCTATGTTTTCCTAAAAAAAGGGATGTGAATTGATCTTGATATACATAAGAATAGTTGAATTTAATTTGCATGCAAATGTTCAAATACATATTGTTGGTTTCACCACCACTCTGATTAGCTACTTTTAAGTAATGAAGTTTAAACACTGTTGTTAGTTTTGCTAGCTGTAATTGAGATCATTATCTTTTCCCATTGATGCACTCTATTATTAATGAGAAGTATAATGTTTAATAATTAAATTAAATACTTAAATTGAAATTCCTTTGCCAATTCATGACCTGTTTTTGTTACCCTGATATATTGTATAAAATAGTTCAGTCTTGTTTTACTCTAGCAAGAATACTCCTTCTGACAAACACTTTTTATACTGATATGAAGAGGAACATTTTGGGATTTGCCAGCAATGCTTTGCTGAAGCGATGAATAACTTTTATAACCACGATTATATCTGATAGATAAATACACATCTCTGCCTCTTTTTTTTTTTTTTTTTTTCTTTTTTAGTGGGATGGAACATACCAAACATTATAGTAAAAATCTCTGAAGCATAAAGTCTATAAAAGAGAGGACCACAATAAAGGAAAAAATAAGCAAGCAACAGCACAATAAACTCAAATGTCATACAAGTAATTTTTGTGACTATATTTATTAAGAGAGTGTCAGGAATCACTCATGATTTCCTGCAGCTACTTCCATTATTCCTTTTCCAATATTATTGTTCCTTTGGAATATTGATAACTTTCATACCAAAACATAAGCCCCCTAAAACATGTTTAAAAAGTGGGGAATTTATAATTTTGCAGTCAGATGTGGGACCTCAATACAAACAAAACTGACAGTGTTTTTCACTAATGAGTGAACTTTTTTTTTTTAATAAAATATTCACTGAACAATCCCTCATCTTTTTCCAGATCCAGTCACTTATAAGGGATTCCCTAAGTAAGCAGAGGACCAAACACTCTTTCAACTTCTGCCAGTCTAAATTAGGGCAACTGAAATTAAACTGGATGACAGCTTTATAAGAATAGTGTAAATGGCAACAGCATGTTATTTTTATTCCCTATATTTTTCAGAAAATTGTGGGGAATACAGTAATAGCAATGCATGTATGAAGAAACTTGCATAATCTTTCATCTTCCCACCAGCATAGTGCACAATTTCTGCAGTGCTGGGGTGAGTTCTGCAATATCTATTACTCCAGCACCTAGAGAAATCCATCCAACACTGCAAATGCTTCCAATTAAAACAGATAACAGGATCAGCATAGTAAAATGCCCATTTGTCCAAGACGGCACATTCTAGACAAATTACCCTGTTCCATGCTGGGTGAAAGTAGCACAAGGGTTAAGAAAAAGTTTAGCAGCAGTGTTATATTGGAGCAATCATTGTAATGCCAGTGCTCTGGGCGATGGCAATCTGTTAGCTCTTCTCTAAACCCAGTGCATGCATTTGTAATGCAAATGTTAGTGCACTGAATATACCACACTGTTTCCACGCTCATTCATAGCGAACGGGGAAGGCTCCAGCGGCCCCATCCCCCTATCAGCCCCAGATCGCTCCCGTTAGCTATTGTTTACTTTCCAGTGTTTCCTCCAGTCTAGCTTTAAATGTTATTAAGCACAGGCACTGCTGTTCAGGACTGGTTATAGCATAGTCTTGCCTCTCTGGTTATAGTATACATTAGTCTTGTCGCTCCTTCCCCATGTACAGTGGGCTGATGTACAACGAATAGGTTTGACTCCCCTTTCAGGTGATTTTTAATACAATGTTGGTGAGAGATTTAGAGGCGAGCTATTTTGTTTACTGGGAGAAATGTGACACAATGAGAAAAAAAAAAAGAAAAAAAGAAAAAATGAAGCAGAGATAAACTGGCATGAAATGACATTTTAACTGCTTTTCTTAGCTATAGCTACCAACAGTGTTATTACTAATTAATATATTACCTGAAGAAAAACGGAACTCTAAAGCATCAAGAAAACTTTCGCAAAAGACTAACACACACAATACATAAAAGCCTCTTCAAACTAAACTGAAGAGTAGCTTTCGGGCATTACAAGATGTTTTTGTAACAAGAATTGACACTAACAGATTCTGGTTCTTTTGATGGGGCAACAGATGCTGCAAACATCTATTGCATTTTTTTTTCAGAGAAATAAAGTCTGAGAAAATGGGTCACATAAAAGAAAAAACAGCAAACAATCAAAAAAAACTTAATTAATTGCAAATAACATTATTGTGGAAATGCTGAAATCCTTCACTGACAAAACCATTCATTAAAAAAACAGATTTCAGTGAGGAATGATATAAGAAAAAAAAACAAACTATTAACTTCAAAAAACTGATGAAAGCATCAGACACCCACCATTCTAAAGCACCTCGGAACATTCTCAAGTTATGTTAATAAAAACTGATTTAGACCTTTTGCAAATTTCTGTAAACATACAGCTTTAACCTTTGATGGTGCAAAGGAAAATATTTCCTGCTTGACATTTTTACAGTGGAAATATGGATACCCGGAAAACAAATTTAACC
>JAWLRI010000950.1:610405-620506 GCA_034781795.1 Crypturellus tataupa | reverse complement strand
TCGGAACATTCTCAAGTTATGTTAATAAAAACTGATTTAGACCTTTTGCAAATTTCTGTAAACATACAGCTTTAACCGAAGAATGGTTCAACATAAAACATGATGGTGCAAAGGAAAATATTTCCTGCTTGACATTTTTACAGTGGAAATATGGATACCCGGAAAACAAATTTAACCCAACTATAGAGCTTACATTTTTAAGTGGTCTGTGAAAGATCAGTCAAAAATAGACCTTGGCTTTGTTGAGACCTCTATAGAACCACTTGGAAAGTGGTATATTAGAATATCTAGACTTTAATAACATCACTCAAACAACAGCTCTTCAGGTAACTAAACAAAGATTTTCATAGCATCCACCATAATAAAACTATGTTAAGTACCTTTAATAAAAAAATGCTAAGAAGAAAAGAAGTGAATCTGTTTACTTCTTGTCAGAAATTAACAAGGGAATATATATGACCAAATGAAAATATATTAGTCACATTCACCAATTTAAACAAAATTTGATTACCAAAAATACAAATGAAAAAAACACTCAAATATATTTCATAGAATTTCACCAAATGTCCAAAGTTACAGCTAAATTCTGTCAAGGTAGACATCTCTTTTAAAGTAATACGTACGAAACAGATTTTTTTTTTTTATTTTGACACAAGTGTTAAAATAGAATATAGCTCACAGCATCTCACCTCTAAAGTTACAGAGAAACGCAGACAGTGCCAGCTGCGATTTGACTTAGAAATGAAACAGGAGCACTTGCCATGACACACATACCTCTGGATAGCTAAAGGACACAAAGCAGTAGGGAACAGAAAATAGGCAAAAATTGGAAAAGAAATGCTCGTGCCCAATCACAACATTCAACGGCACAAGAAAATCCCATACCAATTCTATGTATGCATTTGCAAAACCAAAGAAGTTAGAAATTGTTCTTGGTTCTTACTCCATGAAGACTTAAAATACCCATTTTCGCTCCAAAATAGAAATAAGCAAATATCTCCCATTACACTATAAAACTGAACAGTTGTCTTTGTGTGAGACAGTAAATGAGGACAACCTGAATAGAGACAACTTTTGTGTCACTGAACATCTATCCTAATAGGTTCATGTTCCTAAATAAAGAAGATAATTTTGAAAAATCAGCACTTTGTTCGCAGTGTTTCATTGATTAAATGAAGCAATTTCTCAAACTCTCTCATCTACAATCAATAACCCAAGAGTACATTCTTAGCTTTGCACAAACTGACCTCCAAGCATGCAAGTAACATCAGAATCAGTATCCTTCATCTACCTGTCTGCAAAGGATAGCATTCCTGAAAATAAAATTGAGATACTGAGTTGCCACTCTAAAACACAGATCAGTTCCTTTAACTTAGTACTTTGTAGAATAAAATAATTGAACTAGTCAAGAAATTGCCTCAAAGGAAAAGACATTTTAAAATTGATGGCATGCAGATGCTTCCCTTATTATATTCCTAAATGTGCAAAACAAACCCATATTTCATGGGAAACAAATATAATTATTAATACTTAAAAATAAGAAGGGTCATATTTCTTCCCCTAAGGGATTATTATGATTTTTTAGGCAAAAGAATATTACTTCATTTAGCATACGAATAAAATCAGATGGGAAGTCCTGCTGAAGGACTAACTCTCCTTAATGCCCTTACTCTCCCTTCATTATGCCATTGATGTCCCATGACAAAAACATTAATTTGACATGGATGAGTTATGACCCAGTGTTTTTTGCACAACTTTCGAGATGCCCAAGGCAGAGTTTTCCACTTTGGGTATTGTGGCCAGAAGGACACGCATGAAACCAGTGCAGTAGAAGGAGCAATTAAGTTACAGGTTGTTTTGCTGCAAGCAGTTAACCAGCTGTGCCTAATAAATTATTTGATTATGTATCATCCTATAGTTTTGCCATCTATCGTAGCCATGCAAAAGACTAACATTTAAGGAGGTCCCTTCCAAGCTTAAGCATTCTGTGATTTTGTATATTTGCTTGTGTGATTACTTCATTAAACTCTTTCTGGCACTCATGAACACACTCTGGTAATTCATCACTACTGGGTTTCTATAACAATGGTGTACCCCTTGCCTCAAAAACACTGGGCAATAAAATAATGCAGGAATCCTGAGAAGGTGATGTTAAAGTAGGTGCCCTTTCTGGCACCCACACTGCTTTGCTCAGAAACTCCCTGTCATCTCCGCACACACATACTGCCTCAGGCTTGGGAGCTGTAATTATGGATGTCCCATTTCCCAATCTTATACTAACCTCTCATAGGAGAAAGAGGATTTTTCTGTGAAGAGATCCCGATTACAGAGTCTTTCACGTGATTTAGCTTGAATCAAAACAAAAGAAAACAAAAAAAAAGTGGGGGGGAACTGGAATTCACAAGCACTTAAAAGTCTGAACAACTGGTCTCCTTGACCACATTCATTTGCTAAGAAACACTGGCAAAGGAGGCTTCCTAATAGAAACCAACTGTAATCTCATGTGATGGCAAAGAACCCCAGGCAGACTATATTTGTTCTCTCTTTACAAGTTTCAGTCCCGCAGTGAGGACTTAAACTGTCAGGTGACTTTGATGACTATCACTCAGCAAGCGTAACAAAGCAGTGAATTGAGCACTCCTCAAAAACTCAAAAGACAGCAATTCATAAACTATTAAACAAAAGGTTATGAATAACAAACAGATGAATGTAAATTCATTTCTCCATGGATAATACTTCTACCAAAATGCAAATTTTTCAGGCTAAATTATTCACAATGAATGAGTCAATCAGCCCTATTCCCTCATAGACCACTATATTTCTGGAAGCTATTTATTAGTGAGACACAATTGGTGCACTTGTAGCATCCATTTCTGTATAAGAGAAAAGCATGGGATCACCCTGTCTTCTCATTCCCTTTATCAAAGCAGTCCATGAACATGAGTGGCAACAATGAACACAAGAACCAGCTGTAACTGATGCTGCAGTGGGAGTGAAAGCCAAATCCACCCATCCACAATTTAGCTAATGCTGCAAATTTCAGTAGTTCTGACTGGACAATTAATAACGAAAGAGCTCATTGATTAAATGATGTGGTTAGCAAAACCACGAACAAAGCAGCCAGTGGCAGGTTTCTGTCACCGTCACGTAAAACACGCTGTTGCACAGACACCGATCCTGCTAACCAAACAGCAATTCCTGGGAGCGGTTCCGATCAGAAAGCAGTTCCGCTGCCGAGGAGGCAGGTCCCAGAGCTGCTGTTCCCTGACTTCCCAGTGAGCTGGGCCTCCCACGGTCACACGATCCGGTACTGCGAGGAACTTCCCTCTCCTGGGCAGCAGAGAGTACGGGCAATAAACTTTGTCCTCCTCTGCTCCACGGGCTAAGGCTTCAGCCTGCTTGTTTGCTGCACACTATACAGAAATGCAAAAACAGATGCACTTCCCAAGTCGTCTTTCTCAGGAGAATAGCCATGTCTCCCACTCCAAAACTGGAGCAGCTCCTGCTGAGAGGACTTTGCCCCTGAAGGAGCAGGTCAGAAGCAGGCAAGTGGCCCTGAACTGGGCCGAACCGGGACACCAACGGTACCTGCAGCTCATGCTCTTGCTTTAAAGCAGGATGGAGTTTCCCAAGCTCCGCGCTAACCTCTAACAGCAGCTCTACCAGCACCCAGGAGCGAACCTCATGAAACTGTTTTACAAGCCAGCAGTGCCTAAGTTAGTCACTTCAAGGATTTGATTCATGTTAAGGAAAGCAAGCCACCTTGCGCACACATTTTTTTTCAGATCAAATTTAAAGAGTAAGTCAGACGAGTTCCCTGAATAGAAATCCAGCTAGATCCAAAACCTCAGCTCTGGAGGCTGGGCTGCTTGTACAGGCAGAGAACGAAAGAAGAGGCAGCATCTGCTGCTTGCCATTGCTTCCATCGGGGATAGATGCATCCCCCAGCCTGCCGCAGTCTGAACTAATCTGAAATAAATCCAGTGCCTTTCTAAACAGTGAAAACTACTGGTTCAAGTTGACTTTTTCAGTACTGATTCACACACAAGCAAGGAGAATAGATTCAGCTAGAATAAAGTGAGATTAAAAATTGCTTCCCCAGCTGCTGTTGAAAACAAAGCCTGCATGTGACCCTACTAGGCGACACTCTTGCAAGGCGTAAACAGCAGTCTGCAATAAACAGCTTGATGCTGCCTCACTGGTCATAAAGCTATGGGAAAAAAAAAAGGAATGAGCCATTTTTTATAACACTTCAGGGCCCAATGCAATTTAAAATATATCTGGCTTTCTGGTAGTAGATGCTTTGGGAGCAGATTCTAGTGACTTTGAGTTTTATGTATACCTTTGCATTACAGGAACTGAACATATTTTTTGTTGGATTGGACCATTAGATAGCTATAGTTATTCTCAAAGGACAGTGTAGTGACAAGGGTTCTGCACACCAGTGAAAACATAAATCAACAACAAAGAGACCCACACGAGAAGTCCTTGATTTGACACTTCCAGTGTTAAGATTGTTTTTTTGCATTCCTTATGTACATACAGGAAGCTTTAATTTTTCTAAAATATTAAAATTATTTTACTTTCATATGGAAGGAAGAACATCTTTACTTCACTAAATAAATGCCAGCTTCTTCTGATAGCTACCAAAAGATTGAATAATAAATGTGTTAAAGTATAGCAGAGTCCTCATAACTCCTCACGCCTTCAGCAGTCAAGAAAAAATTGTAATATCATGCACTTTAGAATAAAATAAGTTGATATTAAGATCAGTACTAGAGGGTAGATAACTCTAGTTCTGCCTCTACTCCAGACTTGCCTCTTTCTGTTTGGGCTAAACTGTCAGCCACTCATTCTGGCATTAGCTTACAGACATTCAGCTCCATGTGACAGTGTTCCTAAACTTTCACCCGTCCCAGTGCTTCTAACTGTCTCGTTCTCCTAATCAATAGGATCAGCACCTTCATCCCTGTTATTCCAGGTTGGGAGCTGAGTGTCACCTTCATTGTTTAGGCTCTATGAAATCTCACTGTCTCCTCTTACAAAACAGTCCTGCTTGACCAGGTTTTCCTATCTAGTCACAGAGTTGAAGCTTTACTCCTGACACTCATTGTGATTCAAGATGACTGCAACATTGTGATTTAAGTTTCCCACAAATCCACTATAGCTCATTTTATATCTATACAAAATGTTTTGACAAAGACCATCTCCTCAGTTCACTGCTTTGATTACATTGCCATTTTCGTGCCTCCCAATCCCCTAGTTATTCACTGGAAACAAAACATATGCTTCTGTCCTCCCCTGGTCAGTGCCCAACCTCCATACCATCTCACATCCACTGAGAAGCTATCCCTTCTCTCAGTTCTCAGCAATGCTCATTCTAAGGAGCAATTGCCAAGCTTGCTTTTGTCTTTGTTACTCGTTAGTATTGAAAGGTCTTCCTCACAAGCAATCACAACACAAGACAATCTTCCTTCACAAGAAAATCTCTGTGCAGCCTCACACACTGACTGGGCATGGGTGTCTAGGTAAGGAGACGTTACCTTGATACCTATACAGTCAGTACATGGGACCACAGAGTAAATTTCTGGCTTCTTTGCACTAACCAGTCTGTTGATGTTCACATATATCTCTTACCAAATGAGGGCAGTCTTTTCTCTGAGGAATAGTGTGTATGTTTTTGTTTTGCATTTATATCACTCAAAGGATATATTTATATCCCAAAGGAGTCTTGTTCCTGGATTACAATGTAGCACAAATAATGAACAGTAATAATCTTAAACTGAATTTCCTATGTGTATACTGCATTATTTCAGAATAGCTTCTTGTAAAGTGTTTAACTTGAAATGATGTTGAATCTATTTAACACAGCTTTTCTGGTAAAATCTTAACATGTAGTGAAATGTAACAGCTTCTCCAGAACACAGGTAGAAATACAAAATACAAATGATAAGAATACTACCAAAAGGGACTTCTCTCAGGATCCGATTTGAATCTCAGATTTGTTTTAAGCCCAAATTATCTGAAAATATGTTACTAAGGCAATATTCAATCAAAATGACTACTATCGGCTATAAATACACAGGACCCTTTAACAACCAAAGGTAATAAGTCTTTTATATTATTGCTGGGAATTCCTTCAAAGCCCAAATCATTTTTACTTTGCAAAGCTCCTTAATTTATTTTCCATGGTTGGGAGGAATCTGCTACTAAACTAAAAATACAGTTTTACCCCCTATTATCTCTGCACATAAAGAGTCAGGAAGCTTCAGGCTAGAATTAACACAAGATAGGCTATTATGACTCTAAGAGCATTTAACAGTCCCTGTTGACTTTGCAGTTTGCAGTAATAAATATCCTCCCCATAATCTCTCTCTTTTTTTTTTCTAAACTTGATGCCTTGAGGAGTTCTTGAAGGTTGTGATAAAATGCTAACAGTATTCACCTATTTTGTTGCTACCTTGCATTTCTTTATCTCCTTGGGCAAAGTCATTTAAAGATATGATACTTGCAAATAAATGCCTCTTAAAGTATAACCCTTGATTGTATGAATCCCCTACAGAAACACAGTTTCCTACTGTACTTGATTACTGAAGCAAAACTAAACCTCCTAGTGCAAAATAATGGCACAATTTTGTAATGAATGTCTTCTCCTTCACTAAGGAAGAACCTTGCAATCAGATGTGAAGGTTATATATGATGCAGTCTGCAACTCAAAAGTATCTTATTATCAGCAATCAAGGCAATCATTAAAATCAGATTTCTATGAGGAGGGACTAGGTATTTAGAGGATTTAACTGAACACTGAACTTGATGCTAAATGGTGCAAAATACTAATGCTTTATTAAGGAGACACTAAAATTATTGAAACTGAGGTCTAGTCTTGCATACATAAGTATCAACAACACACTCTGTTACACATATTCAGCTTTAATAAAAGGATGGGAAGTAAAGCAGTCACATTTCAGATTTACCACACACCTCAATATTGTCTAAAATTAAATTAATGGAAAATATATTTTTTAGGAAAATGGTGGTTAGTTTAAAATTATAAATTATTTCCAAACAGATAATAGATATTGATCACAGATTTAATTCTCACCTCATACTTGTTTATTCTGGCATTATTCTTACTTGACAGCAATTCATTACTGCCATTTCTTGAAGATGGTATTTTTGTTAGAGAAACTTTCTTATAGTTTCAGCATTTTTAAAGCTTTCCTCATACCAGTGCTAGATGTGACTTTCCCTCTCCTACTATGAATGAATGAAGCAGTTTTCCGCTTCTTATGAGCTTCCTGGAGGGAAACAAAAAAAAGAGAAAAAAAAAAAGAGAGTGTGATGCACATGTATACTTAGTATACATGTTGATTCATGACCAAAACAGAGGAAAAATACTTTAAAACCATGATACTCTCAGTATCTTACAGTAACAACATTCTATAGCATTTTTTCTTCTCTTGTTCTCTAGCATCTTCTTCATATCTCTGTCATCCTCTTCATTATCCAGTTCTCATCACCTCCAGTTATTCCTATTGCCTTCAACTGTTCTTTCCTCCTCACACAAATTTTCACACTTACTCCTTGCATTGGTCACCTGCCCTCCCTTCTTCCTTTCCACCCTTTCTTTCCAGTATTTCACTTTCTTTTCCCCCTAAATGCATTCCCATCACCTCTCTGCTCTGCTCCAGTTTCAGAGTACTGTTACTAATGAATGCAGTCAGAGGTAACATGTACGTATTCCTATTGCACTTGATTACTGAAGCAAAACTAAACCTTGCAGTGCAAAATAAAGGCACTGTTTTATAAAGATTGTCTTCTCTTTCACTAAGGAAGAACCTTGCACATGTGTTGGCTTCAGTGGAGTCATATATTTAAACACAGCCATAACTTCTAGGCTACTGCCACAGCCGACTCTTCCTCAGAAAAGCTCATCAAGTCAAGTGCTTTGCTGAACATCCACAGGTTCACAGCTCTCGTGCTCCCTTTTCAGTTTTGTCCTTCCTCCTAACCCAAGCTCACTGTGACAAGGTATAAAGTCACCTCTGCCTTTGAGCAGAGGAGCCCCTCCAGCATGACCTAAAGCAGGTGCAAGTCTTTGCAAGATTGGGAACACAGCCAGTTCCTAAAGGTCCAGAGAGACTTCTCTTCATAACCTATTTCGCACTTTAATCATTGTGCTGTTCTTGTAACAATACATTTATACCATTCTTTGATCATTTATCTCATTCAGGCTCATAATTCACAACTCACTCACCGCATTCTTTACTACACATGACCTCATTTAGTTTTCCTGTATCTGCTGATGAGGAATTAGAAAGGCCCAGAAAAGAACATCAAACGGAGTACTGAATTTGGGTCATCATCCTCAAAGTGTCCCAAGACAGTCTGCCTTAGCTCATCAGCTAAAGTTCACTTGCAGTGCTTCCCTCTCCCTAGGAAGGCAGAGATAAGAAGCCTAATAACTTTTGTCACACCAACTGATATAGCCAGAAAGCTTGAAAATATTTCAAGCATAGAGCCCTTGACAACTTCATCAAGAATTGCATGCCCAAAAGCTTTTTTCTCTCTTTCTTTCTCTTTCTCTCTCTCTATTTTTGGCATTTACTCCAAAAAGTATTCTTCAAGTGAGCTGTTTCAGCTATATTACGGAGTAATACGTAAAAGGGTTGCTGTATAAGGGTGTGTTTATATTAGCCATTTCATCAGAGCACCTGAACCTGTTTAAGCAATGCTTAAAATTTTTAATGTACCAAGGCCAGAGTACTCAGCAGTTTTTTTTTTTCCCAAGTCTTTTTTTTTTTTTTTTGAGTACAGCTGAGGAAGGCAAACCAGCTTTCCTGAAGTGAGTTTGTTTTCTTATCCAAAGCAATTTTTTGTTCTTTGTTTTGTAGGTGTTCAGGTTTTAATTAACACAGCATATCATACCATTCATCTACACCAGTTTTTGTGACTTGCTTTCACTCTGTATCCAACAGACAGAAAATTTACAGCCCCTGCTTTTGTCTGCTACTGATATTTTCATATAGAGTCGCTAGGAAAAGGCTCTTCCAACTGAACAGTTTCTTAACCTTGTCAATGGTGTAAAGCAGTAAGTTGTTCTTTTTATATTTTGATTTCCAACTGATTTTGGACCAGAATATTGAAAATCTCAAATCAACATGAAGCCTAAGTATTATTTTTTACAAATTAAGCCAACCACCCTTTCCCTCAGGAAAGTGGGGAACTTAATCTAAATGATAAGCTCTCTCCTCCCCCTCATCTGTGCATTTTTTAAGCCAGAATTTCAGTTCTGCCTACTAACTTAGTCGCTTAACTGATTAGTGAACGCATAGTAAGACATCTGGGAATAAATTTGCAAAGTGCATTTTACTTAACTTATCTCATAATGAACACCCTGGGCTCCCAAAAAACGTATGTCATCACACGTGATCTGGTAGGCTAGCACCAACAGTGAAGAATAACTAATGCGAGAAGGCAGAGAGCAATGAAAACCTGCTAGTTGCAGTAAAATTAGTGTTTCCAGAAAATTAGGGAGCACTGTCACTGAATGCGTAATTTCTTTCTATGTCCACATACATCTTCAGGGAGTTATTACAGTGTTATAATAGACTGGCTTTCCATGCAGGGTTATAAAACTGTGGCTGATTAGGCTCCTGACACCATAAACCTGTACCTCTTCCCCGGGCCAGATTTATACCCCGCTACCAGAACACCTTGCTACATTACGATCAATTGCGAAGGTTTCTCTTTAAAAATCGTGTTTAAAAAACAACTACAACAACAAAATAAAAACAATAAGCACTTTAAAGTGAATGGTTTGTTTAGTATTCAAACAAATTTTTTTTGCTATATTTCTGGGACACACACAAATACCAACATAGGCACCTGCGAGCCAGGAGTGCTCGTAGGACGTCCTAGGACGCCCCCCCGTGATACCGGGAGCGCAGTTTACGTGACCTGCAGCCAGCTATAGCTTTGTAATCTTTTCATTTTTAAAAATTAAATTAAATTACATGTAATTTTATCTAATTACTTTTATTTTTGGCCGCCAGTTCCCGCCCCCGCGGCCGCCGCTCCGGGGCGCCCCGCGGCGGGAGG
>JAWLRI010000950.1:542375-610025 GCA_034781795.1 Crypturellus tataupa | reverse complement strand
CCGCGGCAGAGGCCGCCGTGGGGCAGCGGGGCCGCCTTGAGCCGCCCGTGGCGGAAGGGAGCCCCGAGGCTGCTCCCCGCGGTGCCCTGGGCCTGGGGCGGGCGGGAGCCCCCGGATCCCCCCGCTGTCACCGCGCGAGTTGCGTGGGGCCTCCTCGAGAGCCGCTTGGCCCCGGCGGCGTGTGCCCCAGCGGGGCTGCGTGTCTCCCCCGGCGCCTTCCTCCAGCCGGGGCCGCAGGAGGGAGAGGGCGCAAATCTCCGGTGAGCAGCGTGGGTGACTGCAGCCGGGTGACGGGAACAGGGTGGGTGACAACAGCCGCGTTATGTAGCGCTGTGGGTGACGTGAGCAGGATGGGTGACTGCAGGCGGGTGACGTGAGCAGGATGGGTGACAACAACGGGGTGACGTGAGCCGTGTGGGTGACGTGAGCTGTGTGGGTGACTGCAGCTGGGCTGAGCCCGGCTCCTGCCCAACCAGTTTCCCGAGGCGCCTCCTCCGTGCCCTGGTGTGCCTGGTGTGAGGAGGTGCTGTGGGAAGCCCGTGGGCAGCCTCGAACAGAAATGTTCGTTAATGCTTTGTGCTCCGCCGGAGGAAGCGAGGCCAGGAGTTTGTTTGGCCCTTGCTCCATCTGGGATGCAAGTTCTCACCTATTCTTTATGAGGGGGACAGAGAGGTGGCAGTAGCTGCGGGAAGCTGCGGCCCTCCTGCGCTGCCGCCGTGTGGCATCAGAAACGAGCACAGCGCTGTGCAAACCCTTAGCATCCCATCGCTTGGCTATGGCTCTGGCTCCCGTGGTCTCCGAGCTCCTGCTTCCCAAGCTCTTCTGCACCCGGCGATCTCTGGATGGCTGTTTGCCTTACAGAAGGTGGTCATGTACCGAACTCTGCTACTTTTTTCTTTTCCTTCATTTCCATGTGTGCAGCTATGCGATTAATATGCTATTGTTATTGTCTCCACTAAAAATTACTTGCCTGTAGTATTGCTTTCAGAATCACTTCCACTCTTGCTGTGCTGGTCTGCAGGATGCAGTTTTATGTTGTGTATCACCTCAGCTCTTTGTTAATGGCCACGGAAAAGCATGCATTTCCTGGAGACGTTGTGCCTATAGTTCTGGGAGCAGTAATAACGCCATAAAAAGAAATCACTTTTTCAGTATCGCAGTGTTTGTTTGCAGTGGCTGTTTATTAGCCTGAAAATTAGTCATGGATGGGGTGGGAAAGGTTCATACGTATATGTCTTCCCCTTTTAAATACCACTGAAGTTTGGGGGCTTTCAGCTGGAAGCTATTAAGGCTGGAGTAATTTCAACCATGAATGTTTTGCAGTATCTCTAATTGTTTGGGAAAAGGCAGTGTGAATTCCTCTTTTCTGTTTCTAGAAAAATTAGCTTCAGAAATGAAAAAGCATGGCTACAGCTTCTACAATTTACCCTTCGTGGTTTCATTTCTCATAATAACCTTTCTGGATAGGTTTTTCATATGTTATAAACCCCATAAATAAATTGGCAAGGCCCTGCCATGTTGTTACCTCTGTGCATTAGAAACAGCTGAAATGCTTGCTGAAAAGTCTAACAGAAGTTGAAAGCCACTTAGTGATTAATCCCTATATTGTAAATGATAGTTGCATTTAATAGGTGAGTCTTACCAATAAGTAATTTAGTAAATAAGAGAAAAAAACGCGCACACACACAAAACCTCCCCTGAGGAATGAAATGCTTCACCTGACAGACTGTGTTCAAGCTTGTGTGCTTGCTTGCTGTGTCTGTTGTCAGGAAGCGTAAAGTCTCTATTTTTATACTTAAACATCTGCTAATGGAAAAGACTTGAACACCATGGCTTTGTAGCCTGACTTGAAGCCGAGCCAAACTTTTGTGGAGGAGAAAAATCTCCATTGAGACAGAATAAAAACAAAGCAGGATTCAGGACTTGCATCTAAAAGGATCTTAGCTGTTTTCCTGGACTTGGTAATGCCTTAACTGTGTTGTCATCTCAGATAAAGTATTTCATCATCTGACCTCCCTGTTGCAGTTGGGCCTGTCTTGCTGAAGAGATCTGAGCTCACAGGGAATATGTCGTTGCCAAGTTAGAGATGAAACCTGCAGAAAAGTGTGCATACAAAATCCTTACTGAGTGATTTAAGATCCTTGCTATAGTGCAAAGAAACACATGAAGACAAATGTTTTTTTGTATTTTTCTTATTGAATATGTTCTACATTGTTGAAACATAACAGTGCATACATAAAAAAATAATTTTGTTAATATTTCATATATTTGAAATGCCAGAATTTAGTCAGCTATCAGTGGCATTAGTGTACATCCTCAATGAAACTGTCCAACATACAGCATGTCTACAGAGTACTCTGCAGACCAAATGTTTATGCAGTGCTGAAAACTTTTCTCAGCTATAAATGTTTTCTTTACAGATATAATAAAGGAGCAGAATCGGGAGCTAAGAGGTACCCAGAGAGCTATTACCAGAGATAGAGCAGCACTTGAAAAACAGGAAAAACAACTGGTAAGTAGAACAGAGAACAACAAAACCTTCCAATATCATAGAAAACGTGCAAAGTGCTGAGGTATGGTTCAATGTATAATTGAATCCTGAAAAATTTGTCTCCACATTTGATACCTGCGTTATTAAAATTGTGCATATGAGTAAGTGCTGAAAAAAATTACCATCTAAAAGTAATTTTCAATCTTCAACGTAAGAAAGTCAGAACCACTTCTTTAAGCAAAAAGCATTACACTCTTTTTCTTCTCTATCCTTAGCATTCCCTATCCTTCAGGTGCTTATTTTGTTTTCAAAAAGCTTTTCCACTATTAGACCACTCATTTATAAACCTTATGGAAATGCTCGGTGCTTTTATAGGCTATCAAGATTCTTCAATGGAAGAAAGTACTTGAAACTCCACAGGGTTAACCATAACATGATTATGGTTGTTCTTTTCATTTTTGTAGGGCTTCCCTGTAACCGTCTGCCTAAATTAAGATTTTATATAAAACTTTGTGCATGGGAGCTAACAAGTATTTGGTGAATAGGTGCCAAACCAGTGTGGCAGTGTAACTGGATAAATCGCTGTGGCAGATGGTAGGTTTTGATGTATGAGGACATGCTCAGACTGTGGGAATAGTTATGCAAATCCAGTCACTGCTTCAGTTGCTACTCATGTGCTAGCTGATGGCAGCAGATCACATGAATAGCAGGACTTGGGAATGAGATTTAAAAAACACTCTGAGATTAGTTTTTAAGCTTTGGATATAGAAATGTAATAGATTACTAGTAGGTAAGGCATTTTTCAGAATGAAATATCCTGACTCTGGAAAGACCTTCATTTTCTTGAAGACTCTCCTTGAAGTTCTGATTATTTATGATAGGAAATTGTCCCCATTTCTACAACAAAAATATAAAGCCAAAATATCTGAAACACAGAAGACAATAAGGAGAAATACATCTTTATAGAAATTAAAAGCCAGTACTAGGGAAGGGAGAACCAATGGGCAACAAGTACAAATTTTCAAAAGTAGTTCAGGTGAAAAAGGACAGAAAGTCCATCTCGGAACATTTTCTTATGTTCTTTCCAGGGAAAGAACACTTTTCTTAAACAGGAGATATGACTCTAAGAAAACCTTGTTATATTTATCCTATGTGTAAAAGTACCTTACTAAATTATGCAGTCAATTCGTTTCAGTTCAGTAACCTCATCCAACTTACGAATTTTGATTTTTTTTTTTTTTTTTTTTCCCAAAATGTAACTGCCTTGAATAGGCTTGCATGAAACCTCTAAGAAGGAAATAATATATGGCAACTCACTATCCAAGTTCTTCTTAATTACAAATAAAGTCAGCTATATATAGGCGTTTAATTCCTGTGCTACAGTTGTCTGCAGTGTTTGATGTTGGTTTTTATTTCACTTTGAGAATAGAGTTATAAATACTAATTAGATGTTTCATCTTGCTAATAAAATCATTATTTTCTAGTGTTAGACTCTTAGAATGATAGTGTGCAAACAAATCCTTCCCATCTTTCACAATATTTGAGCTATTGAAAATTATATTTTGGCATGCTAGAGAGATTTGTTTTTGTGGTCTCTGTGAACTAGCTACAAAGGAGACAGCTTTGTAATATATTTCAGAGCTATAATATTTGAATAATCTCACATTCCTTGCTTGCTGATTTGCACTTCATAGGTTAAAAGTAGTATTTATGATGTATCCCTTCAGAAATTATGGACTGTTGGAAAAGATCTTCTGCCAGTGCAATCTGTATAGTAAACTTAATCATGATCTTTCATACTAGTAACGCTAATGCATTTCTCTTTAGAATGGATTTCTTGTATATTCTGGTGATCAGCGCTTGCCTTTTCAGAGTAACATATCTACTTCATAGCATGATTTTCAGGACTGTCAGGGCAGGTGAAGAAAGCTAAGTGTTTGTGCTCTCTCACAAAATACAATGCTGATTTTGCCGTTAAGCAGAAAGAATATATAAGAACAAGTGCACGATCAGCTATATATGTGTGTTAGTATGGTAAACTATCCTTAAAAAGGTTGAAAATGAAAAACGGTTAAGAAAGTTTACATTATGAAGTTGCAGATCAAAATGTGTATTTTGAAAAATACCAATTAGTGGAACTGTTTGTTTCAAACTTTGTCATGATATCTCCAGACTAAATAGCTTTACTATCTCTCTACATATCAATAAATAAGTCTGCTTTTTTGCAAGCAGACAGTGTCCATCTTAAGGTTTAAGATGTGCAGTTGGAGCATCTTGCTTCAGAAAAATTGGACTGCTTTTATTATGTGCTCGTTAATTTCCAGAGTTTTATTAGTGCTAAGGCTTATACATGAATGTATGAATTTGTATAAATGAAAAATCTGTGGAATTAATCTTATTTTTTTTTCTTAATAGGAACTAGAAATAAAGAAAATGGCTAAGACTGGTAACAAAGAAGCCTGTAAAGTTCTAGCAAAACAACTTGTGCAACTTCGAAAGCAGAAAAATCGAACGTATGCTGTTAGCTCTAAAGTTACCTCTATGTCAACCCAAACAAAGGTGATGAACTCTCAGATGAAGATGGCAGGAGCTATGTCAACTACAGCAAAAGTAAGCTGCTACAAGATAAAATAATTTACATTAGAAAGCAACTTAGGTTATGCTTGCAAAAGTGAAGTTGAATTCTTTTGTGTAAGATCACTGACAGGATGAAATTAATACTGTAAATGGCAGTGAAGATACAATAGGAAAGTCTAATTTGATTCAAATAAGAAACTTTGATCTAGTCAGTCCTGCCAGTTAGCACTTAATTAATCATACTTTATTGGATTAGATATTTTATGAAATGCATGATAAAAATTAAATGTAGTGCCAGTGGAAGAACTCTTTTAGTAGACAAAGGGGAGGAAAAAAAGTAATTTGCTTGTATAATTTTGCTTATCACAAGCAAAAATAGAGTATGCTTTATCCGGATATCAGGGCGGTGTGTAACTGTAGCTTTTTAGTTTGTATGAAAGGTAAGTCATTGATTACCAGCATATATTTCTAAATAAATTAGTCAAGAATTCCCTGTCATACTCTCTGTGCTCTGAGGAATGAATTTTGCATTTTTTTCTCACAAATTTCAAATCATAAAAGATTCAAGAAAATTTCAGGTAATTGCAAACTTTCTTATTTTCCTGAATTGATAAGTAGGGAGGTTACTTTTAGCAAACTGGATGGTTCAGCTCCAGGGTTAGAGCACAGAATTAGCACACATTCTAGGCAAGTTCTGCTTTTATCACAGGCCAAGCTACACTCAGTTATGCACCAAGTATATTCAACAACATAATGCAAATTAAGGCAGAAAGTAATTACTACTAAGACTTTTTTAGTCAGGTTTCTTTTAGGAGCTCTGCAGCAAACTTTCTATCTTCCAGAACTAGCCCAGAAAGAGGTGGGTTAAATCTCTTAAAAACCAAACTGTCACAGAGAGAAACTAGGTAAAATATTAAATAAACATTAAATCAGAATTCAGAAAAGAAGTGTTTTCTTAAACACAGCAGGTACTTCCATGGACTATTTGACTAATGTTTGCTGGAGAGGAGAGAGTTAGATTATTTTGATCAATGTTAGAGTAAACATTTTTCTCTTTTCAACAAAGAAAATGAAAGCTTGGAAAATAATTTTAAAAAATCTTCAGTTGTTAATTC
Organism: Crypturellus tataupa; assembly: GCA_034781795.1. Taxonomy (NCBI): domain Eukaryota; kingdom Metazoa; phylum Chordata; class Aves; order Tinamiformes; family Tinamidae; genus Crypturellus; species Crypturellus tataupa. Next base: position 603,842 of record JAWLRI010000950.1, on the reverse strand, counting down.
TGAAGCTTAGAAATTGTTCTAAGTTTCATACAACCATCTTTGAAAAAATAACTGCAATCAGTTGCCTCAACAGTCAGGACAAGTACATGAATGTTAAGCTTTCAAGATTCTAACTGTGTGCTTTCTAGCATGTCTAGCATTAATTGTACACATAGTAAAAACCCAGTAGATAGTCTCAAGGCTTTTATTTATACAGCTTACCTTTATTTTCTCAGAATACATAAATTCTTAATCAGTTTAGTGCATTCTTTTTCTGAGATCCATCTATAATTTTAGTAAAAGAATTCCAAAACAGTAATGCAAGCAAGATTTTTTTTGAATTCACATAATGTGAATTTTAATTTGAATTATAATAGCTTAATGCATTTTGAAATTTAAACAAAATGAGAAACAAAGAATTCCTTTTACAATGCTTCTAGAAAGTCAGCAGTGGCCGTGCAAGTTTGATAGAATCCCTTTTTGATGAACCAATTCTATCATCTTCCCAGAGGTGATTAGACTTTCCATTTAAATTGCTCATGTTTATGTTCAGTTTTTGGCATACCATGAGAGAGAGAGTAGCTTGCTTTTGGGGATAGGAGAAGGACGTATTAAATACAAGTGGCTGCAAAAGCAATCCTGCACACTCATACTGAAACTGAAGTTTATTTTAACTGTAGCAGAAGTATCTCTATCTAGTACAAATGTTGACCCTAAACTAAAAGGTACTTCCAGAACACCTTGGTACTTATTTTTAAGGGAAAATTATTTTTTTTCCTATGAAATTATAACATGAAGAAATGTTAGGAATTTAATGCCAGTCCTTTAGTGATGTTTGAAATAAATGTTCCTAACTGAGTAAAAGAAAAAACTGAAACCCTTTATGTACAAGCTAGGAAATTTTGTCCTATTCTTTTTATTAGGATTAGGCAGTTTTTCCTCATAAAAGTTCAAGAAAAGGGAGTCAGTGCAAGAAGGATGCATACATTTAAGAGTTTACCTTATTAATATAGTAAATGGCAGTATTTCTTAATAGGTTCTAGCTGTGCTTACTCATCCTTCATGTATCCACAGTTTTTACAGAATGTAAGAGTGCAAGGAAGGCCAAGCTTGGTCTTAAGTTTTAGAAAAGTTTTTTGTTAGAAAAGTTTTAATCTTTCTGTGTACATAGGTTGGCCCTTATTAATGTCTCATTGTTTGATTAATCTTAAATATTTTTATTTCATTAGACAATGCAAGCAGTTAACAAGAAAATGGACCCACAGAAGACACTGCAAACTATGCAGAACTTCCAGAAGGAAAATATGAAGATGGAGATGACTGAAGAAATGAGTAAGTTCTGCATTGTAACGAGTAGTAGGTCACAATGCTCTCAAAGGGTTAGAACCAGACTAGAAATAATCCTGTGATTACAGTTAGAATTAATCAGATTATTGAAAGTAAGTTTGATAGTGAGGAGCAATCAAAACAATGCATGTCTGCGGGAGGATGCTGCCTTAGGCTTTATAGTAGCAATAGCTATATAAATCCATTCCCACCCATCAACATGCAAAATGCCCTATATCTGGATCATATATCCAGAAGGAACCCACTGGAAGGAGAGGTTTCGACATTGGTTCAAAATGTCAGCATAGCTAATAGGAGGACTTGACAAATTACCTTTTGTGGCTATTAGTTCTTTTGGTATTTTCTGTTCAAGGGCTGGTGGTCAGACTTTTGTCAAATTAAGTTTAACTTTAATTTTGAGATTACTGATCATTTCAGCTTTGTTTATAAGACATTAGGGGATATGCTTGTATGTCTCTGCTGTTTTAATTTAAACCACAAAGTTTTTTTTTCTGGAGGACAAGCAGAAGGTATTAGCTGGGATTTTTTTATGTGTGTTTTTGATGTTACTGGTTGCATCTGTCGACCAAGTCATCCAGAACCTCTTGGTGCAGTTAGCCTTCCCAGCCCTGCCACTGTGTTGGTCCTAATAGATTCAAAACAGTATTTTTGAGCAAGACATGAACAACTCAACAGCTCAGAAATGTGTTTTTGTAATTCGGGAATTAGTTGAGTAATTAACAATTTTAAGTTGTTTGGAGGAAGAGGAAAGAGGTTTTTTTTTTTTTTTTTAAAGTTAAATCAAGGGGAAAGATAGACTGAATAACTTTGATTAAACCAAACATTTTATAAAAGCATAGATGGGAAAAGTTAGATCTCCAGGTTCTTTGTCTTATTTGGCCATATTATTGCTGAATTCTGAGAAAGAAGAAAGAGGATACTTGGTTATCTTTGTAATTTTTTTTTGTATAATACATTGTGTTTTTTTTTTATTCTTCTTCCAAGTTAATGATACTCTAGATGATATTTTTGATGCGTCAGATGAAGAGGAAGAAAGCCAGGATATTGTTAACCAAGTACTTGATGAGATTGGAATTGAAATCTCTGGAAAGGTGAGACGGCTTTCACTCAGTAGCTCTTGATTCCTTTTCTTTCTTTGCTCATTTTTAATAGTTTATTTTGGAAGTCTTTATTTTAATGCCTTGTTGTAGAAGTCAGGCTGTAACAACTCAAACTCTTTTGACTAAAGAAAACTTCTGTTGTTTTCTAGATGGCCAAAGCTCCATCAGCTGCCAGAAGCTTACCATCTGCATCCACATCAAAAGCTGCTACTATTTCAGATGAAGAGATTGAACGGCAGCTCAAAGCTTTGGGAGTGGATTAGTTTGGCCTTCTACGGTCTGGCTTCTTTCTTAGCTGCAGACATGTAAAAGTGCAAATATTCCTTCAATGCAACTGAAGCCTAGGAAAACTGAAGCTTCAGAAGTGACAACTTGAAGTTGATACTGGCAGGGGAGGAGAATACTTTGAATCAATTGCCAGGGAGAACTACATTTCTTGTGTCCATTGCCTGCAGTCTTTTTAAGCACTGGACCAAATAAGGATCTAGTTCTAATGATGCATCATTTATAAGTGATCTGAGTATGACCCCTGAGTTCAAGGTTTTCTTCTAATCTGTTTTACATATTTCTTTAGAATTGGCTGTTCTGCACCTGGTGGTGACGTCTCCTAGGACAGCACTTATATAAAATATATTATTACTATAAAACCAACACTAGAAAAATTTAGTGTGCCCTCTTAGTGTAAAAGAAACACTACCTTTGCTTTTAGTTGAAAAATATTTTATTTTGATGGGAAATAGCCTTGAAGGTTTAATAAATTTTGGCAAAAAGGAAAAGCATTTTACATACTTCTTTCTTTCACGTCTCTGTAGTATATTTGAATTAAGTAATAGTAGATTGTTCCATTTACTGAATGGCAAGGATACAGTCCTTGTGCAGTTTATTTTACTGGAAAAGGAATCAATTTGTTGGTGAACTTTGTTGCATGAAAGGCACTGACTGAATCTTATTGTACTGTAACATAGTTAGTTTCAACAGAATTGCTGTGCCTTTATGTATATAAATCTTGTACCCTTGTGACTTTTTCAGAAGGAGTCTTTGAAAGGTGAGTAAACTATGAAGAAACAAAATACTGAGAGCTGTATGTACACTTGATAGGACTCAGTATGAAAGTTCAAAAATGCACTTGTTCAGAAATGCCGTTTGCGTACTTGCAAAAAGGACATTTGCCTGAAGCAGCATTTGTATATATTCTACAGTATTTCTTAATGAGAAATATCTGCCTGCGATTGTATTATTTACTAAAATGCAATTGATCACATTGATAAGCTATATCTAAATTTTTGTCATGAGAACAATTTTTGATGATACATGATAATTACTTGTCAAAGCACTCTAATAAACCTATTCTGGTTCACTGAGGGTTTTTCTATGGTTTCTGAACAGTTTCAGCATGATGCTAGCTTTAAGTTGGATACATCTGGCTAAAGAAATGAGAACTTTTCATATTCTAAATAGATGATAAAGTCTGACAATGCAGTTCCCAGTTACAAAGTTGTGAATGGTGTAAAGCTCTTCAGCTCTCACTTGCACTGATTTAGTAGGGTCACCCCATGAAGCATAACAACACAGTCACCCTCGCTTTAAGAGAAAAGCAAAATACCTTCCAAAGTGGAACCAGAATAACTGGGAGGTACAAACTTGTCGAAGAGACTTTACTGCTAGAAAAAGTGTAGCAGCAGTCCATAATCTCTGTTAATATACTGTCATCACACCATCTGCTTTTCATGACTGAAGTCGGCAGAAAAAAAAAAAAATAGATGAACCTTTGGTTTTGACATAGAAATTCAGGTGCTCTTTTTCCTTGGAGGAAGTAAGGGACAAACTATGAATCTGTGAGGCAGTGGGTAGGAATGTGTAACCTTATATATTGCATATGCTTGATATGACTTTAAAAAAAAAAAAAAAAAACAATTTTTTTGTAAAAATCTAATAAAAGACTTTTTATTCTATAATGGCTCTGTCTTCTGTAGGGTTAGTCTTGCACATTATTTTTCTTTGCAATTGTATTAGGTGTGACTTGGGTTGCAAAGGTTGCTTTGTAGCTTCCACAATAATTCTCATCTAATTAGAACTTTTTGTGTGTAGTCTTTAAGATAGTTCCTCAGGCATTAGAGCTATGAAACTGGAAGCTTTCTACCAGCTCCATGCTCTTCCTCAGTATTTCTCCTTTCTTTGACTACAGCAATATTAAAACACAATCTTGAAGCAACAAAAAAAAAAACCTCATCAGGTTTTTGGGAGTCCAATGTAGAATCTGAATCTTTATCCTGGTTGGTTGGTTTGTTTAGCTTGAGCTGTAGAGCAATGTAATATTTATTGAAGTTGCTTGTGGCTTGAATTCAGGAAATTTGCATCTCCTTCTATCTCTAACTGGATGACCAGGTACTGCTGGTAGGCATTGAACAAAAAATCATAATGTAAGAGTAGGCACACAGCATTATTGATTTTATTTTAGTGGAACATCAAGTTTTGTGATTTTTTTTTTTTTTTTTTTGTAAAAGTGTGCACTTCATTTATTCCTTTATCCATGTTGACACCTTAGCAGTAGCTAAATGTGGAATGGTTCCATCTAAGAGCAATGTGATTGTTAATCACAAAATCATTATGCTTGGAAAAGCTCTTCACCATTGAGGCCAACTGTAATATGCCTAAAATGGCTGCAGCGACTGGACTATGGTCTTGCTTGCCCAAAACCCTGCTCCATAAAGATGCTCAGGGAAAGCGAACAAGATAAGTACACATGATTCTTCCCTTAATGTCCCTTCCAGCCTCTACTTTCAATTTAGGGGATTTTCAGAGCTAGATATAGTTTCCATCTATACAATAATTTTGAATGGCTTTCTCATCTGTGAAGTTCCCCATGTAAGTAACTTTGAAACATTTTCTGGCAGAGGAGTTCTACAGATTGAGTTCCCACATAAAAAAAAACCCACATTGTTTTCTCAAGCTTTCTTCTAGCTTCACAAATTAACTCCTCATTCTATAAGGCAAGATAGTGAAATCATGCCTCTATCCAGGCTTTCAGGACAGCTCATGATTTACCAGACCTCTCTGGTGTTTCTTGCACACATCTTTTATTCTGGAAGAGATGCAGAGTCATCAGTTGTTCCTCCTACCTTCAGTCGTCTTTGCCGTTATTGGGACCTTCTCCAAAGTCTCTTATACCCTCAAGAAGGGGAGGGGGACAGAACTCCACACAGCACACAGGAGGCAATTGAAGCCACAGATATATACATTGACACAACATCTTTGACATTGTCCTCTATTCTCCTTTTAACTCACTGCCTAAAGTTAACCATGGGAAAAGTAAGGTCATGAAGAAACACTTGTCTCGTGGAAAAAGAGTGTGGCCCTTATTAATCAAATGCAAATGGCCACCACCACAGTCTTACTGCCAAGTTTATCGATCTGCCCCTCCGGATTTATCCATGGTTTCTTCTCCCAATCAAGAGCAAGTGGCTGCCTTAATCCACTGAAAAAAGCTGTCCCTAGAGAAGAACCCTAATTACCACTTTCTGTTAAGTTTGAAGGCTGCAGCTGCAATACATTAAATTGATTGCATCCAGCTTCCCCCACTTACAATAAAATCAACTCTGAATTTCCATGGAACTGGCTAAATATGTTTAGGTGGTGGCCTCTTCCTTCACTTAGCCTTTTGTCATTCTCTTACAACTGTACAGCATATTATGTGTCAATTTTGATTTTATTTTAATATGCTTCTGAAATTAATCATCATCACATGTGCAACTTTTTGGAAGAATGGAAATCACAATTTTACTGTAAGTCTGCCCTTGGATTAACTATTGTAGTGTGCTAGAATGAATCAGCACAATATGCAACTAAATAAATGCAGAGTATTGCCAAAACTACAAACCACTACTTGGAATACCATATGCATAGGAATACTTTATTTGGGGGAGCAAGGGAAAGGACAGGCCCATAACATTCTTAAGAAGACTTTTTAATCAACAAAATAAGTTAGAAATAAATAAAATGCATATATGACAGTAATTTTGACATACGTAACACTAGATTGCATAGCATAAGGTACACAGAGGCATGTCACTGTATTCACTGAACGCTAATCTTTTAAACTGTATCTTTCATCCTTCTGTAAAGTTCATGATCTGTCAATACAGCATGTCTGGCTAATGCTTCGTCTCGCTCTGCTGTAACAAGCTCTACTAGCTATACTTGTGAGGAGAACAGTTGAAGACAGCACATAGCATAATTTCTCCCCTTTGAATTATTAAATTTAAGAATTCTTCTAGATTAAAGGGCTATAACAATGCAACTCAGTCATAAAAATGTGTTTTCTTAATCCAGGAACCTAGTTTCCACAGCTGAATATGCTTGTGGTTGCTGTAATAGCTGTCAAGAGATAATTTAACATACAATAGAGTGAGAACGCTTAACTTGTACACACTGTTTCAAGTGATCTTGAGCAGAACACTGCCTTGCTTTCTGTGGGCCTATTATCTAGACATTTTTTAAATCATTTGGTCTGCTTTAGGGAAAAATAAAATTTATCTGGCAATTATCGCTTCTATGTACGGTCTTAATTTCAGTCCTGGGAAAACAGTCTAAAATACATATATGATAATGGAATATTTTAATAACAATGAGCAGAGCTGATGAAATGGCTTGATAATCTATCCCTGGTGAGTACTAAAATCATTAATATAGCTCCTTGATGTCTGTCCTCCTGATAGGTGGAGCTCTGGCACCTTTTTTCCTCTAGGCTAGCAGGGGGAAAAAAGAGATTATCTTTTTATTTAGTAGGGTATGAGAAAGTGGGAGTTCACAGTGCAGAAAGTTCTTTGTGTTGGTACTTAGTTCAGAGCACAAGGGCCTTCTTTTTGTAGCTTTATGTATTCTATCTTTGGTAAAAGTGTGTCCATACATGGATTTAATCAGGAAAAATACAGCAAAGAGAAAGCCGTAAGTAACAAAAACCCTTACAATCTCTAGCTTGCTTTTTTTTTTTTTTTTTCCCTCAAACCACTGACTTTTAGACTAACACAAGGTAAATTGCGTCCTATTTCTTATAGCTAAAAATGTATAAAAACTATAGCCAAATCAAACCTTAAGACATATGATAAATTAACAAGAGTTGCCTTTGGTAACTAGAATAGAAGGAATGTCACTTGATGTCTATTTAAGGGAGTCAAGGGGTATGCTGAGACACAGCATGCATTAGGAAGTGTGTTGACACCTTGGCGGTGGTAAGCTTATTTTACCATAAGACAGCAATTATGGCACATCTGTGAAGTCTCTGTCCTGAACCTGTATATATACCACAAAGCTACCTAAAATGCTTTTCTCAGAGGTATGTATTTGTTTCAAATGTTTCAATTCTTTTGAAAGACTTCGGTCCTTGGTTGCTTACTCTGCCTGCCTCCTTCCAACTTCCTGGGATCCAGTGACAGGATTCTCACAAGATCCCATGAGTCTAATGGCTTACAACCTCACAAAAGTTTGCTTGTCAGCACGGTACAGGAGGAGTATAGCACATACACAAGCATGCAGAGGCAAAATTCTCTCAAAATTATAGCCACTGATACCAACCTCGGTAGCCTTTTTTCATATATAACGCAAAAGGTTTGTATCCTGATGGTTACATTGAACTACATGGAATTCTCCATTAATCATTAGCACATTAACACATTAACACACCATTTCTAATTGAATAATGCATAACAAATTCCTTGCAGTGAAGTAGTGTCCTCCAATTCTTTAAATATATGGAGCAGCATTGAATTTGTTTCTAATTTTTTTCATTAAAATCAAGTTTCCACAATATATGGTATCTGAATCAATTCAGGTCTATCAATCTGAATCTAAAACAAGTAGTTTACCGATTTTTTTCTTTTTCTTTTTTTTTTAAGCAACAAACTACTTTAAAAAGTATATAAAACAACAAAATAGAAAACCACAACTAAGCATGAGAAAACTTTACCGGCATTCATGATGTTCCTTGATAATAGAGCTAAAGGTGTTCTGATGTAAACTTGTCTTCACTCTTTTTTCCCTTTGTCGTCTGTTGCAAAACCAAACTCTCACAACTTCTTTCTCAAGATTGAGCCCCTCAGCCATCCTCATAATTTCCTGAGAAGAAGGCTTACTTTGTTCTCCAAAGTGCCTCTCTAGGGCTTCTTTGGCAGCAATACTGGATGAAGGGATAAAATTTCATCTTTAAAATCTTTTCTGACACATTTCAGGAGAAGGTCAAGCAATAGCACTGGGGATACTCATTATTTCCTCTCTTTGCTAAACAAATGAAAACCTATCGAGTTTGAATTATGTTACAGTGTTTTTTTTGGTGATTGGGCAGTATATAGAGAATTTCTTTTGTTTTAGTAGTAATCATGCTTCTTGGCTTGTATTTCATGATGTTCTCTTGGAGAGATAGCTACTAATTAGACATGAATGGGAACATATGAATTGGAACAAGCCTGGGCGCACATTATACCTCAGTCACGGTTTTGCTGTAGGAGTCCAACAGACACACATGACTACAGTAATGAGCCTCTGTGTGTTTACAAATGAGAAGATCTCTCTCAGTCATTATGTGAGAAATAGAGCATTTTCTATCAGGTTCTGCATCTCACTTTGGTATGAATAGGGCATTATATTATTTCTATCACAGAGATTATGGCAATGCATTTTATCGATCAGTACATTTTCTAAAGATATATCTTGACCTATATAATCCTCTCAATCAACAGTGGTCAAAATTCAGTGATGGTTCACTAAATCAAGCTAACCTTTAATTTCAAACGGAATTTTCTCCCTATCTGTGTTACACGTTCTCAGAAAACAAAGAGTATTTGCAATATGCTTCTGTGCAAACCGCAGAAGGCGTCTGAAAGTAGCTTCATTAGTAGCAGTTATTTCTTTGGACACAAGAGGGCACTTTCTGCATTATTCTGAAGTTGAGGTGCAGCTATTACCGTTACAAAAATACACAAACAATCTACTGGAGCTCTAGTTTTTTTGTTATTTCATCTGTAATATGTTCTTTTATATGTAAAAGAAATAATATGTAAAATATTCTTTTATTAAGTGATTTATTTTTCAATACTTGATCATATTACCAAAACTGAGAGCATGATGTTCTGCATACACACAGAATCATCAGAGTCATCATAATTTTTGACTTCCAGTTATTTAGTTTTTTTGATAACAGTAGAAAATAAAATTGTTTCTGCACATTCAAATTAAGGAGATTTTGCTCCAGGGTATGACTGACCTAATTTAGTTAGTGGGATTTCTGTTATACTTCTAGTTTGCTTTCAAACTCCTACTAAAAGTAGCTAACAGTAAGGCTTTAGTTCTGATGAACGCTAGCAAAGAAGGTGAGCCCTCTTCTGAGGCCAAACAGAAGCCTTCAAAGTAATATTTAGGATTTTATTACTGTATCTGCTACAGCTCTGAACTGCCCTCCACTGTCTATGCCAGTAGCCATTTGACATTATTAAATATTTCCAATGCATTAATGTTAGGTGTTAAACTAGGAATAATTTGAAAATGCTTAATATGAGGACTGATTTTCTGAGTAGTTTGTTGAGAAAGCAACAACCTCAGCAGAACCCACAAACTTGAAGAGCAGTAGTCTCCAGTGGGCTCCTAAAACACCTAAAATAAAGATACCCTAAACTCAGATCTTTTCCAGGTCATACTACACAAAACTAGGTAAGGGTTCGGCACAGTTCCTCTAAATACCACAGCATCTTGGAGTTTCTCCTGGTAAATCCCTTCACCAAAGATAAGACCCTGGAGTACTTAAAGGAGAAGGAAATACAACATTATTGTTTTCATCATGCTTTCTTTTTGCTTATTTGGTAGATGTTTTTATAATATGATTTATCAACCTACTTGATTTCTTCTTGGAGGTGAGGCTAAACCTGGTAGATGTTGGCCATGAGATAAGCAGGAAAAAAAAAGTTCCTAGAAAAATTTCCTTCTTTCTATTTATCTCAAGAAGGTGTTTTTTCAGAAATTTGGAAGAGTCAAGTGACAGATAGGGATGGAGTACATTACAAGCTTTTCCTCAAACTTTCCTGACCACAGTTTTCTGTCAAAATAATTTGTATAATGGTATAATGTAGAATCTCCAAAAAAAGAAGACAGAGGTGCTCTGATATCTTATTCACTACACAGATATCATAAAGATGTGGCAGAATTGGTATGATCAGAATATTTTGCACACTAAAATATATTGTCCTACATCAACAAGAAGTCTTCAGTTGGAAAATGTAGTGTATGTGTTTTGAAGAAGTTTCTTGCAGGGGACGGGCGCTATTATTTTTTGTCCCCATTGGAATGTTTTAAATTAATTGTTTCTCCAAATTTTGCTAAAAAAATAACATTTATATTAAAAAACAAGAAAAAGAAGAGTCTTATCCAAAGGGATTTCTAACATGTAGCACTCTAAACACTTTTTACCTTATGGTTGTTCTGCGCTTTCTCTTCCGCTCATTCACTCCAACTTTTTCATTGTATAAAGCTGTATTAAAAACAGCAAACAAACAAACAAACAAACAAAACAGACAATTACCCTTCTGCAGAGAATGCAAAACAAGCACAACTATCACTAGAAAAATCGTCTCTTTGTTTTAAGATAGAAGAAAGTGCAGCACATACTGCTGCCAAATAAGAGGGGCACTGCACACAGTAACACTGATTCCTAATTAAGTTGACTCATGGCTATTGTAACTCTGGGTAAAAATAATTATGAGTAAAAATGGTGTTCCACAAACAAAGCTGCAAGTAGCACTGGCTCTGCACTCACATGCCTACGCACCTAAGGAGCCCTTTTTCTTACCCGCATTTCCTTCCTACTTCCCTGAGAGGTAGGTGTGAGGGAGATAGACTCCTCTTCCATGCCTTCCAGCTACCTCACCCTCGTACCTTAGTTTCCAGTCCCATCTGCCTCTTCCGTACCATTCTCGGATGGACATGTCAACCTCAACCATCTACCCTTCACTTTTCAGAGACTGATGATCTTCCCTGCTGGACAAGCATGAACCTGCACTTGCACGATCAGCAGCTGATACCCATTGCAATCTCCTTTTAGAAGATTCTTACACTGCGATGACAAGATTAGGTTGCTACTGCACTTATAGTGGAGAAGTTTTCCAAATTTGGTTCAAAGCAAATGGAAGCACACAGCAGAAGCAGCTAGTTAATAACATTTCCTATATTTGAAAATCACAGCACATAAAAAAAACTGCATTAAGGTAATTTCATTTCCCTTCTCATAATAGCTGAACACTACAAAGTTGTAGTCCTGGCTTTCACTGTCACCTCCAGGCATACTGCTTCCCCTTATCATAATTCATACAGCTGAAAGGGCTGTACTTTAAAAGGGTCCGTTCTCTTTAAATCAGAAAAACTTTTAAACTACACTTGCCCAGTGAATTCCAGGACTCTTCACAGAGCTAGGATTCAGATGGACATAAGGAAGAAAATCCTTCAGGGTCACATCCAAAAAAAAAGGTCACATCCAAATGGCATCCTATGCCATACTATTCTTTGTGAGAGGCTTAGAAAACATCACCGTAAGTTTAGTTCGAAATCCTTCCTGCGGCCACATGACACAGGCCAAGGGACTGGAACAAAGAGTCATTGGCTAGCGAAGATTCCCAGCACCTTGTTAAATGTAGATCCTAAAGAAATGTAGGTCTGACCCATGTTCCAACAACGGAACTAGTTTGCTAGAATGAGTTCCAAGGGAGTGAGAGCAATTAGGCAAAGTGACGCTTCTGCAGTTTTGTACCCTGCATGCATTTCAGGGCGCTTACTTCTCCTTGCTCACCTCAAAATATACCAAAACTTAATACATGCTATTGTCACATCTCTGTATTTAAAGCTGATAAAACAAAAACTTTAGCCTTTGGAAGACATGTACTTGTCCTTCAACACATATAAAGAATTCAAGTCTAAATACAAATCAGTTTTAAGAGGCTTTCAGATCTCTACCTCCTACTTGTTCTGCTTCCTCCAGCCACTTGGACAGGATTGATTTTAGTTTGCATGCGTTCTTGAAACTCAGCTGCAAGTTTTCAAATCGGCAAATTGTAGTTTGGCTAAATTCAGAGCCGTGTACAGCAGCTAGTGCTTCTCCAACATTAGTTTGTGTATAGCCTGTCAAAAAATGAAGAGGAAAAAGTCATTTTTGAGTTTCCTACTTAGACCTTCATCCATGACTCTTAAAAGCAGTGCATGCTGTAGCATCAAGGATCACAAGGTCTGCAAAGGTCTGATTTTGCACTCACTTCAGTGCTACGTTGAGTCATTTTGCTGATTTCAGTGGGTTTCATAAGCTCTGAGATTAAGCGTTTCAGAAGTATCCAGACCCCATATTTTTTATCAATATGCATGATGTGCAACTCCCATCTGCATCTCTAGTCTCCTGTTAGTTGTTGTGATGAGTAAGATGAAGTGATAAGAAAAGGGCTGCAGCTTACTTGAAGATACTGACTTCATAAAGAGCCGTGTCCCAGTCAGTGAACTGAATATATCTCTGCTGTATTCATGAATTTGGCCCTTTCTTCCTCTGCACCAGAGGCAAAGCCTCTCTACATGCTGAATGTCTCCAAGGGGGCTGTTTACCTATATTTCAATTACCTTACCTCTGTATATCACAGTCTCATACTCACAGCACGTTAAGTCTATCTTCTCTCCTAAAGCTCAATCTCAGATTAGTTTTCCTGAAACAATTTTATTTTTCCCCATCAGAGCATTAGGCCCAGTCTTACAGTCTCTGAGCCATTTGTTTACTTTGAAGGAAGTTTTGCTACCACACAAACTGAGGATCAGGATACTGTAATAATCGCAGTGCTTCATATCTTGGGTGTTAGCAAATTATTTCAGTGGTCATGATATACAGCAAAATGCCCACATTGCAAATATTATTTCAAAATGTACATTTCTGCTCTCATTCTTATTTTCATCCTGCAGATAGAACATACCAGTTTCCTAGTTGTTGAGGTAATGTATATATACCTTTAAAAATTTTATATTTTTTCTACATCTATAAAACTGGATTTTCTAGGAGGATGCTTTCTTTTTTAATGAAGCAACCTAATGCTAGAACAGATAATGTCAAAATTACAATTCAGAGTATCCACTTTTCATAAGAGATATGAATCTGCAGCACCAGGTGGTATTTTTTCAATATAGTTCAAACAAGGATGGGCAGACTTTTAGTTTGCAATGTACTCCAACCTTTCTCTGGGAGGGAAAAAGTTTCTGTAGATGAGAAAGTGTTAACTCCATCTCTGTCTTTAGCTAAGAGTGCCCAGAGAAAGGCAAACAACTCACCAGAAACCAGCCAAAGCAATGCAGCTTAACACTACCCTAAGGATTTATCGGATAGCAATGAAAAGTTAGCTGCTGCAGCATCATGGCATGAGAAAACAAAAAAGAAAGAGAAGATTCCTGTGCTATGAAATGTTTGTCATGGATGTCATGGCTATTCATATTGTCTGCTAAAATGACATTTCATCACCCTGTGAATGAAAAACATCATGGAGAAGAGAATGCACATAAGACAGTAGAATATGCACTACCCTAAGCTGTAGAAATGTGATACAACGTGGCTGTGACTGAATATAGTTTAATGAACATCAACCTTTTCTTTCCACTTGTTAGAAAGACAGAAATAATTTAAATATCCAGAATACTTAAATTTACTTTCTGCATTCTAAGTTGCAAAAAGCTTATTGGTTCTGCGTGAGTCCTCTAGGAATGGAGAAAGTTTGGCAGTGCGAGGCAGGATAAAAGTTATGATTAGACAGAGTATAAAATATTTAGAAATAATTGGGTTTTTGTTTGATTGTTTCTGTTTTTTTGTTAGCTAACAAAAAAGACACATACCTAGCTTAATTCTCCGCAGTTTGAATTCATTGGCGAATTTCTCCAGTTCCCGAATTTCAGGGGAATCCATGTCTACTGGCTCTTCAACAGACTTGTTTTTCCTGCGGAATTCCTGCTTGAAGTCGGAGGCTGTGGGATCATCCCCAAGAACGGACTGGTGCATGGGGGTGAAGCCATGGCCCAGAGCACAGGAACCAGCACTCAGAGCATGATCAGGGAATTTATAAAGACAAGGGGTCAGGCTACCTGGAAAAAAATAAACAAACAAACAAAAAACAACTCATCATTAGTCACTTGTGCTACAGATTAAAAACATTCCTTCATCACCTTCGAATCAAGGTCTTTAATGTTGTATAGCTCAGGTTACAGTTAGGGCATAAAGACTTAGGAGATCCAGTCTCTCTTCCATCCTCATATGTGAAAATAGAACAACCGCTTGCAACACCAGTAACAGACACCCTATTTCACAGGCAAACTGTGGTTCCCTCAAAGAAGATGATAAATGGTCCACACTTGGACAAACAGCAGTCCAGGGCCTTAGTTTGTATGGCACAATGAGACCGAAGGATCTGCGTCACTTTTAAGCCACTTAGAATGTGCCAATCTCTCTCCTTTTTTTTTTTTTTTTTTGATATAAAGAATATTTCCATGTAAATATCATCAGATGCTCAACAAGATACTCTTGCGCTTTAGCTTTAGGGTATTTTTTTTCAAGAAATCACACGGCTAAGAGATCAGAGAAAAAAAATATATTCAGAATTCATTCCAACATAAAAAAGAAAAAAGATATTCAAGGATAAAACTATCTCACGCTACATATTTTTCACAAATAGCAGACTTTACGAAGAAATTGAACCTAAGAGTCAAGGTTCTCTTTTGCTACAAGTTGTATGTACAGCTAGATCATGTCTCACATGAATAGCAAAAAAGATAAATTTATTGAGAAAAACAAAACAAAACAAAAACAATAAATTTTAATGCTCTTCAGTGGATCTGCGTCAGAAAATAAATTCCACATCTTCAAGACAACCTTCTCAATTTTTTAAATGACACAAAAGATTTTATTGGAACTTGGACCTTCCTCAGCATGCCTTCCCTTCATCTTACTATTCTTGTCTTCACTGCCCAGATTTCTCTCATCAGAGCAGGAAGTTTTAGCCCCATAGAAATATTTAGTAGGCTTTACACACTGTAACCACACACACACACACACACAGAGAAAGGGTTTTCTAAAAGAATAAAAGGAAAGTCTAAAGAAAGACTTGCTTTGTAAAGTGCTGACGCCATTTACTACACTGGGATGGGGCATGCTGCATGTCTGTAAGATGCGACTCTGGGAGAGGCTTGCTGACAGCATCTCTGGAGTTGCAGGCTTGATGCCTAAAAAGGAAGTAAGGTTGTCGAAACAGAGAGAAAGATGTAGACATATTTATTTTGGAATGGGACAAAGTAAACTTCTGAGTGCTATCTTCATTTAATACCCATTCTATGGACTTCTCCAAGGGACCTGAATAATGCCAGGAACATTTGAACAGACACATTAATAGATAATAAAATAGGAGCATTTGGACAGTGTGCATAGTGAAGTAAGTCTGTTTTCCATCCCTAAAAGTTCCCAGTGTAGCTGCATTCATCTGTGCTGACTTACTGTCATATTTGCTTCATTCTTAAGTGAAATAAAATGCTGAACTTGACTTTGAATATGCTTTGAACCATGATTATTTTCTGGTAAATGGCTTATCTGGTTCACCACACTGTTTTATTTACTGCTACTTGATCTCACATAGAATAACAGTTCCTCTTTCTTTTTCATCCTGGGAAATGTAAAACCGAGCAGGATGCTAACATATCTTTATCAGTGTCAAAGTCTGCAATCATCTATATGAAAGCACTTCATACTGATTCAGGAGATTTGCGGAAAGCATATATTGAAGGAAACAATTTCTGTCCTTGGAGACTATCTTAATGTGTTTAATCTGTTAAAAAAAAATCCTGATTGTAAATCTCTGTTTCAGTCCTTGCCCTCAAGATGCTGATCCTAAAGCCTTTGGGAGTTGCCATGCACCTACAAGGTTAATGTATACTTGTACACACTTAATCATCCTAAATACAAGACTATTTTTTTAAAAAGTTTTTATGGCAAAAATAAAGCAACAGCTATAGTAAACGCAACAAACACAGCACTGACCATAGTTTGGTGTTTTTCTATCTGAGCCTGGAGACAATTCTAATAGCTGTACCTATCAACAGCAATCTGCCACTTTCTGTGTCAAGAGAGATCTTCAAAGGAAGATACAAAATGGGGCTCCAGAAAACACTCTTTCAAATGTTTTCACATTTTGTCTGAGAGCACTTCACAAAAAGAGGTCAGAACTTCCCGCTGAGTTTGAAAGTCACAGTTAACTGAATGTCTTAAGATCCATGAGGAACAAAAATGGTCCATTTTTTAAAAAATGGCTTAATTTTCTTTCTTTGGGTTCTCACACATACTGCTACTTCAAGGTTGTCTTGTCACAGAATCTGCTTAATTCAGCCATTATCAGTCATCATTTTATTCTTTATTTAATCATCAAGAATTTTCCATGGAGATTAGAGCCCCAATAAACTGAACACAACCATATTAGATAAATTAGTCCTGGTTCCTCAAAGATGTTCACCTGACCAGGCAAAGCAGATATCGTATGAACAAACAGCAGTACTGTCTCCATCTTTCCAGACAGAGAGTCTGAATGATTTGTCTAAAAATGCAGAGTTTTGGGGAAAATGGACACACTGACCCTCAATTTTCCAACCCCCTTGCTACTGTCTTAACCCCAGTCTTGTCCGTTTTAAGTAATTATCTTGAATGCATCTCTCCAAAATAAAACTAACCAAAACAGCATGCTAATATCTCACTCATCTGAGGATCTCTCACTTACCTGCCATTACCCCATAGGTAGATGGTTGATTTCCATAATGGCAGGATGGCACGGAGTAATGAAGGCCTGCTGATGTGTTTCCCAAAGCCGTCATGGCAAAGTGGACATGGGAGCATTTAGGAGTTTGGATCAAAGACAAAACAGACGGGACTGGTAAGAAAATGCATGAGGATTCAAGATACAGCCTTTCTGTTCAAAGGTAGACTACATCTTTGCAATTAGTTGTTCTGTGCATGTATTTAGCATTTAACTCCACAACTGTCAAGTTAACACTGCTGGAAGTCCAGAACACCATGTCTCGCCAGATGTGACTGTCGGTATAAAAAGCAAAGTCTCCTTTGAGCCAAGACCAACATTAGTCATGATTTGCTTTTGATGCATTATTTTTGCATACATGCAAAAATGTGTGTAATCCACGCATGTATAACCGTCATTAAGACATGCTGCTAAGCAAAGGAAGCATTGATCTCTACAGGAGGAGACTGGTTCTTCTTTCCACCCTACTTCCAAGTACTGTTTTGTTTTATCTTCCATAAAACAATTTTCAACATTCTCAGAAACTTGATTAACTCTACTGCCATGTAAATCCCCAAGCAAACACAGCTATCTAGGAAGGTAATTAATTTATCATCTCCATTGGATATACAGGGTCTTCTAAGTGGCAAAACTAGTAGCAGAAATACGATGAAGTGGAAATAGATGTAGAACAGTGGGCTTGGCCTCACTACCATCATCAAGATAATCAATGAATAGGTTATATCATTCCAGTAAAATACCTTTCTTTCCATTACTAAAGATTCTGTAAAGTTTGCTCTACCCTCCACACCTTTTCAGTTCTCCTCAGCAAGTTTTGGAGAGTAAAACATGGCAGTTCTATTTCATGCAAAGGGAAAAGTGTTTATTTCAGATTTATGTTCCCTAACTTTTAACTCATGGAGAATCAGACAAGATTTTCTGAAAGTAAAATTTGAAATTTGGCTGTTTTACATGCATGAGCAGACAAAAGAAGTGCATCTACCGTTCTCTTTGAAAACAACTATAAATAGTAGGATTAAAGTATCATGTTTGTGAACATTCAGATACACAAGACTAAAAATTAGAGCACACATTGTAGTTGGACTTAGAATTTTTGCTTTTACAACTGTAATCACAACAATAAACACTCCTGTTTAGACATGTACATTGTCATAAACTCTTTTATAATGGCCTTGTTTATGCTACTATGTCCTCAAAATAGAGATTACATTAATACTAAAGCATTTAAAACAATACAGCTTTCTTATTCAGGTAAGAACTAAGTGTTTGATAGTGTTTTTTTCTAATATTACTTAATAATCTATAGACTATATCCTTTTTTAGGCAAAGAAAGATATTTCTAACATACTAATAAGAATTTAATAGTAGGTGATAAAAATGATGCTATTTAAATTAAGTCATAAAAATAAAAGTCTTTAGTATTCTGCAGAACATTATCCATATGGCATGGATTATTTAGTTGTTATTTAGCCAGATGTACACTCACCTGTATTTTACGATGTAGAATTACCACATGCATTTTAAAGAGTTTTGACATTTAAAATAAGTTATGATTCAACATTCTTTCATATTTTTTGCACAAGCTTTTCTTAAATGAATTTACTTTTTATTGTTTACTAAAGTTCTTGAATCTATATACAAGATTTGGAAACTCTTCCTTGTTAAATACCACCCTCTGTTATTGTTTCTGTTCTTACAGGGTCATGTACAAGACATGCTGCTACAGACAAAATCCCCACTGACTACAGTGGTATTTGTCCTTGAGTGATAATGACAAAATTTTAAAAGCCAAATCTCCAGCAGACCTGCAAATGTTTTTAGCAATTCTATCTGGCACCATATACAGACAGTAATGTAAGATGGAAAAATAAAAACTTTTAGAAAATACTACCAAGATGTAGATACATAAATTTGGCCTCATACAGCTTAATAAAATAAAATACTCAACCTGCTTTATTCCCCACCACCATCACCCAACAAACATGGGATCACATTATTACCAATGCTCACTTTTCCTAGAAGTTTACATCACCTAGGTGCTTTTTCATATTATTAAAAGATTTTAGTTCCAACATTTCAGCACTGAAGTAAGAATATCCCCTGCAGTCTTAATAAGAAACAGTAACCCATTTCAGCAAAAGAATGGTTTCTTGGCTATTTCTTTCTCTGTTCTTGATAGCTTATCAATTACTTCTGTTTCCAAAATATCAATTCTGCTGATTTGAGCCAGAAAGAAAACTAATAGTCTATCTAGGGGATAATGTTTACACTGTCCTACCACCCTGCTACTATCTTAGTACTGCTGCTACTTTGCTAGATAATATACAAAACACATAATATTCCAAAATAGATATGAGACTTCTCTCATTTATTTTTAATATTTCACTTAAGTTTATTTGCTACACAATATGTTTAGGAAAGCATTCTTTTCCTTCTTGAAAGATTCTCCAAATTATGTTTAAACCTGACCTATTTTAAATACATTTCCCATTTAAAATTATATATTATATATTAATATTATATCTTAAAATGTGGTTACATAAAAAACAATTTTGAATTTATTTTACATAATACTTGCCACATATCACTACATAATCATAACAGAATTTTGACTGTGTTTTGCATCTATACTAAAAGTTAGTGTGTTGATATACTTCTTACCTTACTACTGTAACAAAATAAGAGCTGGCTACAACTTTTCATAAAATACAAACGTTTTGGATGTTCTTGATTCACTCATTTATGCAATCTTGTGAAAATGATTCCTCTTTTAAAATAGTTCCAATCTCCGATAGCATTGACAGCAAATATTTTAAAAATTGCAGAAATGGATCACATATATCATCTAAAATCATTACAAAAAAAAAAGTAATGAAGAGTAATATTATTTTTAAGAAGTACCTGTAGATACAACATTGGTTGCATGGTTAGAAACCGGTAGGCATTCTGCAGCACTGTGATGCATTATCAGAGGCAGAGAAGAAGAGTCAGAATTCAAGGGTACAAAGGTGTCAGATGAAGCAAATGCTTGGCAAGTCATACCCTCAAACAGATGAAAGACAGAGTCACCTTCGCCTATTTTTTAAGAGTACAGATCCTGCGTGATTAACAGCAGCACAAACTCTATTCCAGTTCTTTTTACTTGCATATACATATACAGAAGGGCTCCAGAGCACAGGGAGGTCGTGTGCAGGTATTTATACCACTAGGAAATCCCTTTATCCATTTTAATGTTCTTTTCCCAGCAATATTGTTGTATCACTGTAGGGCCTCCTTCCTTCCCACACGAACACAATACGTGTCCAATTAATGTGGGGAAAGAAGAGGGAAACCAGAGACACAATTTGACATATATTTTCAATTAGGTCTTTTCTGAAGAACAATAACCTGAAAAAAAATATCAAAGTACCGTCTCCACAGTCAGATGCAGTAACACAGGTACGTTTAATACTACGTAGGTTTACATAGCTAACACCTGCCCCAGCAATCTCATATGGGCAATTGTCTGGAAGGCAACCAGGCTAAGAAGTCAAATGAAAGTCTATAAAAGTGAAGAATCTCTTGCAAAATAATCTAAATTAGCCTATTTCCTAGGAGTGTTGCAAAAGTTATTTAAATCAGAGATGTGTAACATGGAACAGCTGTATCCAAGAGTAACTTTCTGAACAGCCAGTTTTACATAAGCATGAAATGCTAAATGTTTGTCCAGAAAGACTTAGTAGTGGTGCAGAAAAAAAAAAATCATAGCTATTAGTATGAATTTATATTATCACAGTATCCATATACTCATTCAAGAGATTCTAGTCTCCATTACGCTAAACACTAAGTAGAAAAATTCCCAACTCATTGACTATTGAAATATGTCATTTCTGTGAGTTTCGAATGACTTAGCATCAGTAAAGAGTATGCAAGCTATTCTGAAAATGATTAAGAAAAACATTGCAGTACACCGCAGTCACATGTTCCACATATCACAGAATCCCAGAATGGTTGAGGTTGGAATGGACCTTTAGAGAGCATCCAGTCCAACCCCCTGCTCCAGCAGGGACACCCAGAGCACGTGGCACAGGGTGACATCCAGGTGGGTTTGGAAGATCTCCAGAGAAGGAGACTCCACAGCCTCTCTGGGCAGCCTGTGCCAGGGCTCTGTCACCCTCACAGGAAAGAAGTTCTTCCTCACATGGAGATGTAATTTCCTGTGTTTTAATTTGTACCCACTACCTTTTGTCCTGTCATTGGCCACCACTGAGAAGAGTTGGGTCCCTTCAGAGAGTGTGCAGGCCCAACTGCAGGTCATGTGCACAGGGGACCCGAAGTACTAAGCACCACCAAAACTGAGAGGTCTGTGGTAGATTTCATCTGTTTTGGAACAGAAACATTAAATACACCAGCAAATTTACTCAGAAAAAGTCACCCGAATGCAAATAAGCATTAGTGATATAATTAATAGCAGATGATAGAACTACAACTTTCTCTTTTCCATAACTTACAACTGATCTGAAGAGCTGCATTTTTATACAATTCTTCCCCTTACTTCTACTACCTAGAAAGATCTTTAACTAAAATTACTGTGCTCATTTTGTCTTTAAAATATTAAAAAGGCAGAGGAATATCATAGATCTTACTTTATACAGCATAAATTAAAAAGACATTTCTAAGTACATTACATTGTGCACATGGAAAAGTCTTTCCTGGGTAAGACATGTACATTCACTAACTAACTGCCAGTGTATACCGTGGACAATTTCATCTACAAATGATGAGGAGAGGATTAAACATTTTCAAGGAAGTCACTTTCCCAGGGAGCAGCACAATGCAGTTCACTTTTAAAAAACATATAGAAGGCTTATCAGCTCTTGCTGCCAAAGTCTGGCTCACTAGGGTCTGAGTAAAAAACATGTAATTGCATTAGTGCAAACAATAGCCTTAGAGTCTGATTTAGATGAAGCAGGCCTGCCTGATAAAGACTAAGAATTATGTAAGATTACTTGTTTCTCTGAACCACCTGTCCTTACATTAGATCATCTCTGCAGGAAAAGAACCTCCGAATGTGCAACGCAGACATGATCTGTTATGTGAAGAGAAAGACGGTGCTCCCACGGTTCTCAGGAAACAACGTGATAGTTGTTAGTAGCTACTCACACGGGGAACAACATAAAGCATGTTTATGCTTACAGGTTAAGACTTATGAACTTAAATAATATAGATATGGAAAATTCACTGGTTTACTTCATGCTCCCAATCAAACTTTCCCAGATTTTACATGTTGCACTTAAAGTGCTGGAGAAAGACTTTCACATTCTGTGGCATTGTTTATTCCAAGTTTATTCCAGAATTCGCAAGAGAAAGCAGTATAGAATCAGGTTTCAAAGTTGTTAATGGGCCCAAGCAGTGTATCTGAGGCATATATTTAGCCAAATATGTGAAAATATACACATATATTTAACATGATTAAAATACTAACATATTACTATTACTATAATAATTTAATAGTTGTTAAAGCTCTGTTGTATTTTGTTTGACCTTTCTGAGCTGTCCATTAGGAATCAAATTTCTGTAGTTACAAGTCATATTTCTTGATGTTTTCAGATTCAAAATCAGTGGGTACTTCCAGAGCTATATCACACTGTTTAAATCTAATGCTTAACCTTATGTATGATGGACAAGCAACTGCAAAAAAGAGATCATTAGTCCATACAATAAAAATACACTTTTAATAAAACTTGGTTAAAACAGAAATAACACAAAACAGTAGTTTTATAAGGATGAAATATTGTGATTTTGTACCTCCTAACAAGATTTGGAGTTGATAGCTTCTTAAAAAGGGTAGAAACCTAAATGTAAAATCTGGGCAAACAAGTAACAATTGTGCCTTGGAACCATAATATATTCTAGATCCACCATCCAAATATCTAATGACTCGGTATTGTAATTCATCAACATTACATATAGCCTGAGGTCACACCTTCTAACTTCTGCAGATATCCTATGAATTCATTTGTTTGCTACTGAAGACAACAAGATATATCTGAATGACTGGAATCTGTGGAATCTGACTGGCTGTACAAGCTTTGTCTGACCTAACGTACATAAATCTACTGAACTTAACTCCTTTTTTTTTTTCTTTTTTTTTTACTCAGAAACTGTACTTTTTCTGTGCTTTTAAGTACTAAACATTAAAAATCAGCAAATCCCTCAATATATTTTTTCAAAAGCTTCTTTTCACACAGAAAGATATGTATCTGCAAAATAAAAATTCTTTTTGATTTTCCAGGGTGGGATCCTGAGACTAGCCTCATGGTTTTTTAAAAGATTTCAAAAATTTCCATATAGAGATTGAACATTTTCAAAGGATCAAAACTTTTCCATTGCAGTTCCTCAGAGTGCCTTAAACATTATAACTTTGAACAATATACATCTTCTGTATTTTCCTCTTGGAATCTTCACCCTCCTTACTTCACAAGTACGTATTTTTAACATATACTCTTTACGTGACCTCATCTCTGACTCTCTACAATTAACTTAATTAGAATGAACACAAAAAAAGGCTGTAATCTAGACACTTATAAGCTACTGGTGACTTCACATGATTTACAATCAGATGCAGAAAAGTACCTCAAATCCTTATGCCCTGGTAAGGCAGTCTGAGACAAGCGTAATAGGCAACAATTAAAATCACAATCTATTTTTTCCCATTGCTCAGTTTTATTGGAAACCTGGGACAGGGACAAGCTTAAAGTCATGGGAAATGTACTGAATAATGAGAATTTTCTCTCTCTTTCTCTCTCTCTCTTTTTTTTCCTCCTACTTCTCCCTGTGGCAAAGCAATCATCTTCAGATGAGCTCAGCTGCTTCCCTCGTCTACTCTGTGCCTCCTGCCTTTACTCCACAGTCCTCCCTCATCACGCCACATAAAGGAAACACAGGTTGATATACCCCAATTATATTTGGATTTAAATTATTGATCAACAGAATTATGCAAGTTCTTCAGATGTAAAACCATTTTAAAATTAAAGCCAAAATGATATTTGTTTTCAACAATTTTGGAATAAAATGTAACAAATTGCTTTATTTCAGCTATTTTTCATAATGAAATTGATGTGTGCATATGGAAGGTTTCAATTTAAATGAAAACTCACTTAGAGTTTCAGAATCTGTAATTTAAAAGACTCCAGCTAATATTCTTGGCATTTTTGACAATCTTTCATAAACACATCAAATGCATTTTTAAAATTATTTGAGGTTGCCTTAGATAAAATATTGAAAGACATTTAATTTGCAGCCTTGCTAATGTAGTTTAATGTACACATAGTTTACATAGAATAAGTGGTGGGAGGAAAGCTTTCCAGACAAACTAAAAGAAAAGATATTCAATCCCAAGTCTGTTGGGATTGGTCCAAATTCCATAATATTTTACAGGATTACAAGCTTAATACATTTTACAGCAATAAATATAAAAGATCAAAGTAAGAGTTAGGTGTGGGGGTTAATTTTAAATTAACTCGAATCCTCTGAGAATTTTTGTTTTTTTGGAACAACCCTAATGTTTCACTTCGCAGCTTACACAAATACATTCTGCTCTTTGGAAACCAAGACAATAGTAATGCTTATGCTTCATTCTGGAAAAAAAAAATCCATATGTTCATCTAGGATCAGACTAATTAAAACGACAGCTACAAACAAGTCAAAAAAGCAAAACTGAACTCTGAAGTAAATTCAGAACAATACAATCAGATTTTGATATCCTTACTGAAGAGTACACTAAGCAGTAAACAGTTCCAATATTCTACAGAAACACTACTCAATACAAACACAGCCGGCTAAATGAGAACTTTTAATTTGCTAAATGATTACTGATGAGAATTCAATTATTTTAGTATTCATGGGGCTAAGTGATAAAATATTGATGCTTTCTTTCAATATCAGTGTAAAATAAAGGTCATCAGGCGGCTAGAAAGATCAAGACCTAAAAGAGATTATTGTATGAGCTCTCAGAAAATCCTAGTCATCTATATTCATACCTGAACTTTGTCTGCACACATTGCATTGATGAATATTAGTGTA
This sequence comes from Crypturellus tataupa, assembly GCA_034781795.1. NCBI lineage: Eukaryota > Metazoa > Chordata > Aves > Tinamiformes > Tinamidae > Crypturellus > Crypturellus tataupa. Next base: position 578,512 of record JAWLRI010000950.1, on the reverse strand, counting down.
TTAGACAGACAAACATCATCAACTCAACACGGTCAGCAGTTTTGAGTTTCATTACCAAACAAAACATCTTGCAAGCAAAGTGATTTCATTAGCGTATTCAAACCACTGACTGGTGCTGTCTAAAGGTCATTTAAAATTCTTTGAAATACGAGATAAAGTTTTAAGCCTTAAATCTCACATAACATTTAAAATGTATTATTCTTTCAGAATATATTTCATACCTTCCACTAAAAATTTAATCTACACAGTTAATTATTATCATGCAGTATGAAACCTGAAAAATGTACTTTTGCATTAAAAAAATCATTTTGGTGTAAGAGCACTTCATCCCTGGCTATCTACCTTTATCCGAAGACCTCATTCATGTATGCAAAAGTGTTGTTTCCATTTTGCAAGTGAGGAAACTGATGTATTAAAGTAACTAAGAAGTAGCTCACTCAAGAGAATACAGAAAACAGTGGCTAACCCAGGGATAGCAGCCAGCTTGAACTCTTAGATCTCACTTACACTCTTAGATATTCATTTACAAAACTATATGGCTTTTGATAGTATTCCAATGCAATGGGGAAAGCCTGAAACTCTTCACTAGGTAGACAGAAGTACCCAAAAAGGCCACTTGCACTTTCTGGTGTGTGCCCATGGACAATGGGCAATGCTTGACTTTCTACAAACTCAGAAGTCACCATCCAAAGATTGGGCTGACTCAAGTTCAATTTAGCAGGGAAGAAGTTCATATTCTCATTTTAAATGTAAGTGAGAATTATGTCTTAGGGAGGGTTTTTTTTTGATTTTTTTGGGAGGCGTGAAGTAAAATGATCTTCCTCACATAAACCCTTCTCTAAAATTTACTCAGCCAAAGCAAGAAAGTGGCAAACCTTCCCAAAGCAAACACAACTAAACTCAAACAATAACAATTGAATAATTCCCTTAAACAACCTGCATGAGGCTATAAGAACTACTTATTATTTGAAAGTGTTCAAATATGCTCCAAACATCCTCCAAGTATTTTAAAGCTTCTGATTGGAACTAAATCTACAGGCTATTCACAAAATCACTGCTCCGGAAACTAGGGCCTCAGTCTCCTTTTAAAACGCCCTGCCATGCACACACTGCGTTTATGGAAACCATGCTGAGAGGCAGGCACAATATGGCTTTGATATTTTCTTTTAAATCACAGTGTTGCATTTTAATCTGACAATAGACAAATGTAACACAAGGGGAGAGGCTTCTCTCGGTACCAGCAGGTGTTCTGGCCTAAAGGAACATGTATTTAAATGAAATACCATGCCATTTTTTCAGGCATTAAAACAAACAGGCACAACACAAATGGGAATGGGAGGAGGGAAGGGAAAGGAGGAATCTTTCTGTTTCTTTACAGACGGACTGGGCGAGTGAAACCCCACATTTAGCTCAAGGACTTTTAGACCTTTTGAATTCCTTTTTCTTCTGACATGAAAAAAAACACCACAACTGGCTCCACGTAGCAGGAAGCTGCAGCACGGGAGCGTGCTTTCTAGCACGGGTGTCCGCTGATGTGTACGAGACCGCCTGCTCCGCAAGCTTCAGGAAGCGGATGTGGAGATCCTGCCGTCTCCTCCACGGCACTGCCAGGACCAGCATCCAAGCCGTAGCCCCACGTGGCTGATGTCCAAGACATAGCTCCCAGATGCGGTGGAGCAGGATGGAGGGAGCCGCCTAGGAGTTCTTGCACTTTCTGTGTGAGATGCGATAGGCAGGTAACTTTGTAGGAATTCCCTTTTGGAGTAAGGCTTCTTTGACTCCAGAACAGTCAAATGCCTGTTAAATGCATCCTCTTATGCCTCAGGTCCTTCAAGGAACCAAAGGGATCCATGCAGGTTATATCCTTTTCCTTGACCTGCTGAACCTTGCTAATCTTTGGTCTTCACAGTGGTCACAAGAACTGGGGTTTTAAGGAATTCTCCATTAGGCTAGACTTGCAAAAGATGTGTTAAATCAGGGGTCTGTGGCTGTGCAGCGTGCAAGACACATGGCCCACAGACTTTTCATTATTTTTCTTCACACACTCCTTCCTAAGAGGGAAATGAGTTTAGCACAGTGAGATTCTTCTATTACATATATGCAGACTCCCCTGCAAAGCAAAGATGCGGACAGGACGGCCGCTCTTCTCTGCAGCGTTTGCCCCATTTACCATAACACTCTAGCATCCAAGGGGAAAGAGGGATGATACAAACAAGAAGACATAAATCAATCCTCACAGCAACAGAGCACCAAGAAACACAGCTTTCCTGATAAGTCACTGCCAAATTACCAAATCTGTTTTACAAGAATAGCCATCCACTCATACATATTGTAACAGTTCAATAATACAGAGGTTTGGTTCTGTGCAGAGCCCAAAAAGAACATGTGCATTACCTGGACAAATGATGTGAATACACAGAAATAATAAAAGCACCATTTCATACAGCCTAGAAAAGGGTTTTGGAAGGACACCGGTAGAATTCTCTACCCTGTCTCCAGGCCCTCTGGGTCTCGTCAATAGAAATGAATATTGCCAGAAGAGAAGCAGAAGCAAGTACAAAGTTGTTCTAAAACAGCAGCTTTGAGTTTAGCCCAGTCTCACAGTCTACACTAATTATGGTGTCATATCCCAGCACTGCATTATGAAATACATTTACAGGCCTAATTGTGGACTTCAAGCATTCAAAGGAAGGGGAAAAAAAAAAAAAAAAAAAAGGAAAAGGTCACTTATACTAACTTTTCCATAACATAATCCAGTATGAGCCACAAACAAAACTCAAAAACAATTATTTTTGTGAAGATGTTTTCCTGCAAAATATGTTGTAAGTTGGCTTAAGCTGTTGCAAGCTACATCTTCTGAACACCCTTGGTTTGACTTCACAGCTAAAGGAATTTTCCCCATTTTGGGTTCCTTTCTGTTGTTTCTTCCTCTTCTCAAGTCCCTGTTGCCCGATTGACCTAGAACTGGTTACAAATTTCTTAAAAATTCCCTCCAATTTAGTTTCTCAGTCACATTTTGCAGAATTGCTTGCCTTTTTCCTGGGTGTCCAGGAAAGTTTAGAACTACGACTTGAGCAAATACAGGCAGATATATATAAAATAAGGATCTGATATGACTGCAAGATAGCCAATTTTACCATGATCACTTGGAAAACAGTTGCAGCTTTATGTTTATTATTAACTGGAAGATAGTGTGAGAGGCATATTGCTATTTCCTTAACAAAAGCTTGAAAGTAACAAACAAAATAAAACAGCACTTTCCTCAATCACAAAACTGTAGTAAAGGTGAAAAATACCACTTTATTTCTCTGTCAGTTAACATCCACCAAAAGTAGATCATAGTAATATTAATGTATTCCAATTACTTTCATTTAAAACCAGTTTTACTAACAAGAAATTTATTTCTTCCAGAACTTTCCATCGGATTGTCTTAGATTGACTTAATAGCTACCTTTTCCACAGGAGAGGGGCTTCATTAGATTTCAGTAAATACCAGTTTTCAGCTTTTAGTCTTTTTTATGTTTAAAAAAAGAGCTGGTGAACTATCAGGCTGCTTGCCATACAGCACATAAGCATCTGCATTAGTGCACTCCTACACAGAACAAAAGAAACACACAATTAGATCCATCTTTCTCTGTTCTAAGGTACCAAACACACGATGACTTTCCAAATGCTGGGGTAAAAAATATAGTTGATTTTTTAATATCCCCAGCTCATGTGATTCACAGCTATTTTTATTTATTCTGCTATACAGCTTCCATACAGATCATCAGCCAAGCAATCTGAGTGATGAATTAAGTCCTTACAAGGAAATTTTATCACTCAGTGACTATTTCATACTAGCCTGAAACAAATTAGCTTGGTGTTCACAAAAGCTTTAACAAAGAAAACTAAGAAATATGGGGTTATAGAAAAAACATATGTTCCTTGTAATGCCTTTGTTATCCTATTGTCTCTACATAGCAAACACAGTACCTGAGCGGAAGATTTCCACAAGCCATCTCTTAATCTTTTTCTTAATCCAACGCTCATCTTCATATTTGCAAAACATAACCACTGGTTCCTTTTTCCCCTAACTGTGGAAAGTACGTCCATATCATCTACAGAATATTCTTCTATGCGAATAGCATGATGTATTCCCAATAGCAAACTACTTTTTGAGAGGCAACAAACTTTATATAGAGAATAAATAAATTTATAAAATGAATACTTCATATCTAAAGAGAGAACTAATTGATATTACTAAGTGCCTCCACCTGTCAGAGGATTTTATTAATAGCTTAGCTTTAAATAACCATTCTTAGGTAATGATTGCTTAAAATTATTTAATTTTCACTATTTGCTCAATGGTTAGGAACGGTCAGATGTCACATTAGGTGTTCGGTAGATCTGAGATTTTAATCAGTCTGTTTTAAAAGCATCACCTGTAGTGAAAGATATTAGGAGATATATGCTGACACAGAAAGCATTCACTATAAAAACAGACATAATTTTAATATGCATTTAGATGTAAACATATACATAATCCAATATGATTTTTCATGTTCTTCTATTAAGGCATAAGCCAAAAATTAGACTACTTTTCTGATAATAGTTACAGCAGCGTTCTTGGCGTTCACTGTGGACCTGATTTCTGCTTCATATGGACTTTCAGAAGGTAACTTCTGTTAAGATCAGAATTTTTCACTGATGAAAAATCATCATAGAAACTTGGGAAAAAAATGGTAGAAGTTTACAACATTTTTTATTATAAAATATGTACATATGTTTGGCAGCTTTACTTTGGATAGAGGGAAAGAATAAGTTGTGTGCATATATCACTAACTGGAATGAAGTTGCTATATAATACCCATATATCCTCTTTCAAAATGAAGATCTTTATTAATTCCATGAAAGTATACATCAAACTAATAATCTCATATTTTTAATGAATAGCTGGGGAAAAAAAAAAACAGAATAGTAGGAGCAATGAAATTAAATGATTTGGTATATTTTGGCCATATCATTCAGTACTTAAAGGTAATGGAGACATGATGACATGTGAGGATGCACATAATAACTGATATAGAAGGTAGCAGATAAACAAGCATTTGTATGTTACTGTAACTTAAGGGTGTTGGGGTTTTTTTCAGTTCTTTCACTGACGTAAACTAATCTGGAATAAAAATTGCAATAATTCACTGATGTTTTCAGAGAAATCTTTGTTAAAACTTTCCTTTTAAAAATCCTGCCACTTTTTGGTGAGTCCTTTGGAGGTTTAAGAGCTTCTGCACTCCCATTCCAAATTTCATACATGTGCAAATATCACCCTGTATGAAGGTCATTTTGAGAAAATTAATTCTGAAACATATATTTAAACATAAAAAGAATTATACTCCTTACCTTAACTGAAAGTGAATTATCTGAAACCTTGACTATGGGTCTGTTTAGGCATATCAGCTTGTTCCATTTTCCTCAGCTGCAACTTGAATTCCTATAAGGATGGAAAAATTCTTATAAACCCCAGATTTTTTGAAAAGTGTTATGCCAGTTTTTAGGAATCTGTTTTTCTGCTTTTACTGACATTTTCCACTTAAGTTTACAACAATCTTCTCTTAACAATGTTTTGGAAAACAGAAACAATGTAAGAATTTGTAGATTCTCTGACTTCCAAAAGTGAGAACTACAGTATACTTTAAAAGCACAGCAAAGTGTATCATCTGAATTACATTTGCTAAGAAACAAAGGATACTTATGCAAGATGCAGAATTTCCTTAATCACTCTTTCAACATTCAAAATGATCACAAATCTCACTTTATTATCTTCGTAGTCTTTTAACTTCAATTTTCTAATGTAAACCACACATACATTGAAGTTTCCTCTTACCCCTAAGTAACACCCTTCCACACCATAAATCCTTGCCAGACTTTTTCTAAATAAAAGAATCACATATGTCATTAGTTAGCAACAGCATTTAATAAAATATGGGGAGATGCTGTGATATTACAACAAGAAGACCATTCCATAGAGAATACACATATGCAAATTTGTATAACAGATAAACCTCCACACTAATATATTTCCAAATATCTGGAAAAAAAAAAGATATTAGGGGTAAATGAAGTAAGCTATTAAAAGAAGGAATTGCTTAGATTGCTTAGATTTCTTTTTTTTTTTCCCCTAGTAATTGAACAATAAAGGAGCAATGAAACTGGTTTTGAAAACTGATTTGAGAACTGTCTTTCATACAGTGGCTGGCAGCATTCAGTATGTCTTGAATGCCAGATTTTACAACACATTGCATTTTTTCTATTGGACAAAAATAGCATAAAAATGAACTGTATGTTACCAAAAACCCAATTATGACAACTTGTGTGCTCATGTACACACATATGCACATTAATCTCTATATTGTACTCTTCCCATAGCACCAAAATGCGTTTCTGGCACTTTGAAAATCAAAAGCAAGTGTTCTTTGTTTCAGCGGACATTTTAAACCTATATTCAAGTTGAAGCAGTGAATAAATTAACCCCCCTCAGCGTTCTAGTCACTGCAAGCTCCACTTAGAATTTCCTATAGAGCAAAAGAAACGTTGCCTCACAGAGCTTTTAGATGTAAATTTACAGCTCTATCATTTTCAGATTAGAGAAACAGAGGATAAAATAAGCAGGCAAAAGTTGCCATGCTCAAACTCAACCAGACACTATAAAACTTAATTATAAACCTGTCTCATTGTCTTCTCTTTCAATGCTATTTCCTTTCAGTACATCAGGTAAGAGCTGGTAATTCTTTGAGCCACACCTGCTCCTACTGACCCTACACTCTAGGAATTAGTGGCAAAGAGCTGCTTCAAGCTCCTCCACAGAATTTAGGCCAGGATTCACAAGGATTCAACAGTGAGTGGCACGGTCAGAAATGATACCTCAGATTGTCCAACTCGTGATGTCTTGCTCCTGCCAGTGTGCTACAACTTTAATGTCCTATTTTTTTCACATGTACTTGGACTAAACTACCCAAATAGCTCTCTCCGATAACATATGCATTTATAGACTTCTTGGAAAGTAGAGCTATGAACCACTAGGCACAAGTCAAGAGACTTACTGATATAGCTCCCCTTCAGCTGCCTCAACAGAGGCAGCTCCTATTTCAGACTTGTGCACGGACACACAGGAAGATGTGTGTCGCTAGTAAGCAAGACTAAACCAAGAAGCACCACGACTTCTGTGCAGTGCCTCTTACCATGATAGGCTTTGCCCTCTCAAACAAATAAGATACAGTCTCGGTTACATTTTCTGATCTAAAAGTGAAAAGCTTTAATTTTAAATTCAAGTGAAAGATGAAGAGGGTACACTTTGTCCCCACCCATCTAGCCAGGAGTGTATGTATGTGATGTATGTGATAGATAGGCCAGGAGCAGTTGATTTGTTCTGAAAGCTGAGAAATTGGTAGCTGCTGTAATGTGTTCCAAGGGCAATCTCAGAGGCACGAGTGAGCTGCCGCGAGTATTACCGTTCTGATCTCAACAGTCCTATTCATTGCTCTCTAGCCTTTATAATTGGGCCATTTATAGTCAGAACTTTGAGGCCCAGGACTGAATTCTAAGGAAGACTGTATTTTACTGGAAAGCTGAAGTTCTTGTGGGGGACACCCATGTATAATCTTTGAAAACTTTAGGCTTTCAGTTGTAGCCATTTAGATTGCTTTCAAAGGCACCACATCAGCATTTGGTGAAGGAGGGAAAGATCTGCTTCCCCACAGATCCTTATGGTACACGTGGGAATGCTTAACATTCCTTTGTGGGAAGCAGCAACAAGGTCTCCCTTACCCATTCCGTTCCACTACCTTTCTCCTCAGTCAAATAGAATATCCACTATCTATCCAAACTCAACACCATATGCCTGAAATATGTTTTATGGCTACATACATTCTTTAGTTGTAAAGCAGTAGGGATTGTAAGGATGTTTTGATTCCTTCTAAAGCACAAGCTACTGTGGTGATTGATCCTATATTACTATGCATCACGTTAGTGTACAGCTCTGTCCTTCACTTTTGCTGGGTCTGTGTCTAGTCCCTTATGTATATGTGCATTTTTTCCAGGTAGAATGGTCGTCTTATCTTTGCAGTCCTGATTATATTGTTCATATCTGATTCTATAAGACAACTAAGAGGCAAGAAAAACATCAGACAACCTATAAATATTCAAATGAGTTCAAATATTTAAGAACTCTTGGGAGTAACTTTTCCAAAATATTAATAGGTCAACTTCTGTTGTTTGTCATAGACCTACTAGTTTCAAGCAAATCAAAATAATTATCTATCCAGTCCAGCCACAGCTATGTCTGCAAAGTCAAGTACTAAAAATGAGGTCACCTCAAAATTAAGATTGCCTTCACCTAACCTCTTCAAAATATGCATATCCTGAGAAAAGGCTTTGGTAACCATACACTCTCTTTACTACTGCCAGTTTCTTATGTGACCAACCCCTTTATTTCCTGCTCTCATCATTCTGTCCCTATCCAGTACTCATTCTTTTTATAACTCTGGCTCATCATCACTGCTCAATTGTCCCCAGATTCCTCAAAAAGAAGGCTGGAAAAGGCTTATTATTTCATTCTTCTAACTGCCAGAAAAAATATTTCTGATTAACAGCAAATTATAGTTTTGTCAAGGCTGTTTTCAAAGGGATGTTCAACACACACATCCATCAAAAGTAAATCAAGAAAATCTAAATTTCACATTTTAAGTACAGTGACAAAATAGAAGCAATTTAGTCATTGCTAGGAAAAAAAAAAAAAAAAAAAGAGAGAGAGCAAAGTATTTTCCCTTTCCCTTCTCTCAAATAAATCTGTTTTGGTGAAACTGTCCATAAAAATTAATCTGAGACTCCCACTACACATGAAAAATTTCATCTGGAATTGTCAATGTCAGACAGTTACAAACAGCTGCAAGCAACATCCTAATAGACAAAGGGTAAGACATCCTTAACAACAGGCAGCTCTGGCTATAATTCAACTGATTTTTCATCAGAGAAGTGAATAGTTATTTATCGTATTGCTTTGGAAGAAAAAAGCCGAGCACCAAAGAATCACTCATCTCCACACACCCCAGGAAGGGAAATGGAGAGAGATCTGAGGAACAACCCTTCCAGAGATTGGAGGGAGGGTTGAAAAAATGAAGCGCAGGGTACCCCATGTTTTTCCACTCCCTGTGTCTACACAGAAAGGAGAGATGGGAAAGCAGATTCCCTTACCCCCATGTATGACCATATTCACAGAATTAAGGGTAGGAGAGGGGCAGAGAAAAAACAAGGCTTTCCCAGTCTGTATAGATTTCTGGATATCTGCTTGTAAAACTAGAGGTCCCAGTCTGGCACTCTTTAACGCAATGGACACAAACATCCTGGTATCAAACATCTTATGCATATTGAGGTATTTACACTAAAGGATACACCTAAACCTACTTAACTTACAAGGGATATATATTCAGGCTCAGTAACTGTCCACAGATATAGTCTCAGTCTCAGGCAAAGTAAACATTGTAATTAAGTGTAGTCCCTCACCATTACACCATACATGTATTCTAATTCCAGGCAAGAGCTATATCATAAGTTCAGCCCTAACTCATCTCACACTCACAAGGTTAAAACTTTAAATGCTAGCTTGGTCCTGCTGGTCCTTATCATTACAGGATCAGCCAAAGCATATGGAAAATACCATGGGGTCTGTATGCAACAGAGAGGTATTCCAGTAGGGTAAGCCTAACATGTAACTTGTAATCACTTCAGCTCATGCAAAAATAGCCAAAAGTTAAATTTGTCCCTGCTTAAGGGAGATCAACAGGCATGTACAATTTTGTGAGGCAGGACTGGGCAGCACAGACCTCATGACCTTCAATAAAACCACCCTATCACTGCGACTTCCCTGCAAGCATCTGGTCTGCCGGTCATTATAAATCATTTGAATTGTCTTTCATGCAGTTGCTGCAGTTCTCAAACCTCTCCAGTATCCAGCTCCCACCTCGCAAGTTGTCAAATATCTGCTCAAGCAGTAAACGCCACACACTCCACAGGGTTTTAAATTATTAATTGCTAGCAGGTAGCTGATAATTATTGTACTGTGTGAAAGTACATGTTATGCAGAAGACAATGAGATTAGTTCCTGAAAAAGGCTGGCAACACTAAGCCAGGAATTACCAGTAATCACTTAGAAAGCAATATGATCCCAAATGCTGCCCTCCCACACACCCCGCCTCATTGAGGGGCTAGCAAAGAGCTGCCTGCAAACTTCCTCACCACCACTGCCCCCTTCCTGATCCATCTGCTCTGTCCCATGTTCCTTGAAGCACTTGAAACAGTAGTCAACATAGAGGAAGTATTTAGCATTTACCAGGGGATATTTGGACCTTTCTGAGTAAAGATCCCCCCAACACATACTCCCTGCAGTACGGTTACTACACTTACTACATACCTGTGTCTGAATGGCAGAGATTCAAGCTTGTGATGCACTTTGAGTGTAAGATCTTCAAGCCCACAGAGGCCATATATGCAAAAGCAACCTACAGAGCAGCAGTACACACACGGGTAGTTACCACAGCAGAGTTATTATACAGTTTAAAAATCACTGTAGTTTATGTGTTTGAGCTTGAGACAGAAACAATGTTGGCTATTAGACAACAACACTTGATTCCAGGAGGAAATCTACAGCGTATACTTCCTAGTGTCAACTCAATCAACGCAGTATCTGCTGGAGTGAATTAATATGTTTTAATAAAAAATAGGAAAATAGACAAGAATGGCCTCTTCCTCGGACAAAGAGTGGCTGTGCTGTGCAATTAGTGATGCCTTTGCATGCTGAATTCAACTCTGAACACTTTTTTTTTGTCCTAATCAGCTTTTGAAATGCATTTCAGGATGAGCTGCTGTAGTCAATTTGAAAACCTTGACTTTTAATAGGAACAGAGAATTGAAATTCTTTAGCCTCCCCTGAAAAGCTCTTTACTATATTGGTTAAAAAACCTGCAAAAAAAAAAAGTGTGTCTTGGCAATTTACATAAAAACTTAAGCACAGTTTGTTGAATATTTAGAGATTTGCACTACCTCCAAAAAATAGAGACACCAAAACCACATTAATTTTATATAAGAAACATAATAACCCCAGTTACACTCAAAAATTGCCAAGCAAAATCAAATAATTTTGTCAGAAAAAAAGCCCCACATGTACTCTTGGGGCTCTTTCGTACTATTGCCGTCTTTCAGAAAGAGGAAGAGATGAGCTATGCTGTATTTTTACCAGCAGGTGGCAAGCCCAAATAGCTAGCCAGCAAAACACTGCCAAACGCTCCATGGAGACATGCTGTTTCAGCACAGAGGCACGTTCAGAACACAGGCAATTACATTCCTTCATGATTACATTTACTGCATTTTGTCTTTTATTTATCCTAGAGAATGCCAAGGAGAGCCAAAGACTAGTTTTTACCTTTGTTTTCCAGTAAAAATAAATACATAAAAAAGGTTTCTGTAGCCCCATTTTCATGAGAGAGGGAGATATGCATGTGTACACATCTAAAATAACAGTGATAGATATTTTTACAGCTTTGGCTACAAAATGGAAGCACCTGAGCACCTAGCTCAACAGGAAGAAGGTGCAGTGCAAGCTCAGCCCATTGATACCCAAGAACTCGCAGGAAGATGGTGAATTCATTGAGGTCTCAGAGTCTCTAGTGCCAGGCATAATCTGTAGTCAAGCAGGCATTACTTTGGGTGCACAGCAAACCATTTGATGATTCCTGGTCTCCAGCCTTTGAGGACAAGCTAGGACTATGTCAATGTGCACTGCCAATAGAGGCAAAACCATTACCCCCAAATCCATTTCATTCCAACAGATTTCCAACAGAGTCAAGGAAAAGAATTTGTTCAAAAAAGTACAATACAAAAACACAAGACATCATGACAAAGATCCACACTCCAGAGATGTCGTGAAGACATTGCTGTCCAGTCCTGTTTGGCCTTAATCCTTCAGCTCAGGTGGGGATGATTCTTTGTGACTGAGGAAGTAAACTTAAGATCTCTGTAAAACAAGTTAGCCCAAAGACTCAAGAACAACAACAAAACAGTGTTTGTGGACAAAGGAGGATTATTTTCTAATTTATATCCAGTACTGAAGGGGCAAGATTAATTTCACTTATACTCGAGTGAGAAATAAGTATTTCAGGACACAATTATCTGACTCATTTTAGACATTTTTTTAAGTGAAATGAATCGCACAAAACAGTGCTTACTTCTTTCCATTGATCAAAAAGCAGAGCCAAGACAACTCAGTTGCAAGTAATAGGATTAGGTGTACATTTGGTCAGTGAAACTGTCCCTCTCCTTAGCTCTGCAGAACCATTAACATTGCTTTGCACTATTAACATTGTTACTTTAGAAGCATCCAGCCACAAATCTATAAAACATTTCTCCACCGCCCTAAACAACCACCATTTTCAGATAAGATTTTAGGTGGTGCTGGTTAGGAAAAGGAGGCATATTAAAATACCATGTGCATTTTTTCATGAAATCTTCATAGTTCACTGAGAAGTTATCTCTACAACAGCAGAGGACTTAGCGCAACAAATGCTGATCCTTTATGATCTTCCCCCATGGTTGCTACAGTGCAATAGCTGCTCATTGCCATAACATTTGAAGGGGTAAAGATGGAGCAGAATGATATAGCTCAACAGGATTTTATCTGTGCGATAAAGCATCATTTCAGCATTGGGAAAAAGGGTGAATTGCCTAGAGGAGTTTCATTAAGACTTAGGTACTTCAGGGTTTTTTGACAGTCTTTCACAACAAAGTATAAAGGCCAAGCTGTTCTAGGAGTCAATCTTTGCTCCAGCCCTCAAGTAATTTTTCTCCCCAGACACCTTTAGTGCTCTTGTACTCTGTTTTAAAATATAAATGGTTCCCGGTAAATAGGAAGAACTCAAAACTTTGTGTGGGGCAACTAATTGAAATAAAAATCCAGTTGTTTATGTGACCTCCTGCTGAAATTATAAGTTAACTCTGGCAAGAATTGTTATCTATATAAATCAAATAAAATAAAGTTGATTTATCTCCACAAACTGATAGAATGAATTCCTAAATTTCACTTTAGTCTTTTGATAGAAGTATCTCACGTATATGTCCATGGTGAAAGTAGAAAAATATTCTCTACTCTGAGAATATTCTGACTATGAAGGGAACAGTCATCCAAAGTCTTAAACATTATGAAGTCTCAAAGATGTATTTATTTGGTATCTTGCAGAACTACGTCATAATTGCTTTCAATAAGTATTGACCGCGGAGAGGAAAAGTCTTTCCATTAATGAGGTTTATCTAATTACATACATTTCTTTTTATTGAGAATAAGATGATAAATCTGTCGGGGTAATTTAACTCACCCTCAAAATCTCAATTGCATCTCTTGTCTATCCAAATTTCAATCCAGTATTTCCTTTAATCATGGAATCACCTAGCAATTCCATTTTAGGTTATACCAAGTACTCTATAAATATTTGATCCAAGTCAGTTCCAGCTCTTCTACATGCAGAATCATTCACAGTGATTGTCTTGGTCAATGTGCTAAGATTATCACTTCAAGAGAGAAGTTGCTCATTTTTAACTTCTCCCTTAGAGAACTTTTGCAAAAGTTTTAGTCACAAGCCCTGTGACAACTTGGCAATACCTATTGGCACATGTGGTACTTGCTCCACACCATATTACTCCACATGCAGTCATTTCACATGATGGTCCCCTAAATACTCTTTTTGTAAGTAGAGTACTTTTAGAGAATCAAATATTTTAGAATTATCCAAGTCACAGAAGCATCAAAGAGTTCAAAAAACTTCTCATATTGATGAGTCCAGGACAAGGAGACTATGTTTCTTTGCAAGGTGTCCAATTCTTCACCTTACATAAGCATAGGACAGCTACTATGAACATGAGCAAGGAGTGAGTGTTTTTTCTGTGTACCCACAGCATAAAAAGAACTGTAAATGCAGAATAAGAGTTAACTACAGCCAAAAAAAAAGGACACTGCACTGCTATCAGTGCTTTCAATCTCTCAGAGTGTACCAGCAACCTATAGAAAAAAGACAGACTGATCTAGGTGTTGATGTACCATGCAAGAGACTGTGTGTATGTTTATCTCAAGTTTTAACAGTTCCAGTTCCTACATTCATGTTAAGTCAGTGTCTTAGTTTCAGCAAAAGTATTAATGTTCAGAATAGCCAGGTACTACTCTTGATTCAGACTAAGCTGCCTGCATTCATCCTTTTACACTCTGTAGAGCTACCGCTCTGAAAGGGAACAGAGATAGGCATGTGCAAATTTCTAGGGAAAAAAAAAAAAAAAAAAGAATTTCCTTTCTGACCCTACTCCTTAAAGTAATCTTCACTCTTTCATATCAATTCAGAACAGTCCTATCATCACACAGACCTTCTGGTAATTGCTTCTACCACATACACACTTGTTTGTTAAACTGTGAATGTTCTGGTATCTTTCATGTGGAAAAAACACCGCTTTAGTCAATCATGACTTTAATAAGAAGAAATGAAGACAGACCTGACAAATAAATGAAAGTCTGCCCTGTTAACAGACATATTTCCAGCTCTTGATACAACCTTATTGCTTGATAATAGTGACAGAGGATTGGAGTTCAGATCTGACACTGATATGATAGAATACACAAAGTATAGTTTCAAAGTAATGATCTGAGATTTAGTTCCTTGATTCTTATCACACTGGATGCAGATAGAAGTCTAAAGCTTCACTGTTCTGTGTTAGAAATATACTCAAAGAAAAAAGAAAGAAAAGTTTTATTTCAAACGATGAAGAAGGTTAATCATTTGTGGTGAATCACAAAGCTATTTTAAGAGTATGTCATCAAACTCTGAACCTACAGAAGAAGCTGTCTCCCTCTGAATTTGGAACGTCTACAAATAGTTCTGAGTTTTCAAAAACCTCTAATCTTCCCCTCATTGAAGACAACTCTGAAAATATATGCTGATGTAAAAAAACAATTCAAATCATGTCAACAGTAATTCCCAAAGTCCCTTTTCCTGCACTAAATGCTGCCTGTTGGTGTTTAGCAAACGCCCAGCCCTAGTCATTAATTTAACATGAAATCTTGATGCACAACATGTGCTGAATAGCACAGTGACTCATAAACTCCCTTCCAGGAAAATGCTTGCAGCTGACCAAGGACCTCTGCCCTACTCTCCCTCTCCCTGTCAGCTTGTCTTCGGCAAGGGGCTTTTCCATGGCAGTGCCTTCAAAGCAATCTCATGGAGTCAGCATGAAGGAACACGGTACAGGGTTAATCTCATGACTGACATGATTTGCCCTCCCATCTATCATCAAGTAACTCACCCTCAACATTTTTCACATATAGGTATATAAAATGAGAAGCCCAGATCAAGTGGCACCAAACAGCTACAGAATCTCTAAAAAGCAAGTTGTTTCCTGTACAACTGAACAAATGAATTCCTACAGATTGGTGCCTTGTGCTTGAAGCTTTTCCTGCAAGGGGAGCATTTAGCATTTATTGTTTCCCTCCTTGATTCTCCAATGTTTAACAGCAAATAAGCTCATACTGCAGCTTGCTTTTACTCAACCCAATGACCTATTTTCATGAAACTTACAGCAATGTCATGGTTTCTAAGGCTACTACCCTTCTGACAAATTGGACTGAAATTGGCCAATGAGCTCAAAAGCTACTAAAACAGCAGGACTGCACAGTTTCATTCCTTCAGGAAACCATCTAAAATAAGTTAGTCCACAATCACATGAACTGCACTCTGTGGGAGGTGATTTAAGGCACATTTACAGAGTTAGGTAACAGTAAGATGGAGCTGGGGTGTTTAGCTAAAGGCAATGTTTTAGTTTGGACTTCATTTTTTTGAGGAACTGGTTAGTTAAAAACTAAAAACAAAACAAAACAAAATAATAAAAAAGAACACTTCCTGCATTTCAAACCTTTGGTTTGAAAACTATTGGAACTGGTTGGAAAATTTTGGTACTATTTTAGATCATATCATTAAAAAAATGTTCATATTCATAAAATGCTCTTTCTAATTGAACTGTAAAAAGAATTTATCTAATTAGAACTTGGTCTTTGCTGCCATCACTATATAATACATCTCCTATTTTAAGTGATCTTTTCTCACCAAAAAGAGCTAATGATAGAAGTAATAGAAATCAGGGCTTAAACATTATTATAAACTCTAATTAACAGTCCTCAGTCATTTGATTTAAAGCATTTCTTCCTGTAAATTCAGCATAATCTCTCACAATTGATGCCTTGAAATTATATGGATCCTGCTCCCTTTCAGAATACTTAAAAACTTCTGAATTATCTGACATTGCCTTATTTCATATCAGATTACACAAAAGGCACCCCTACCCCTGTCTGGATAATTGTGGCAAGATAACATTTTGCTTCTGAAACATATTTTATGAGCAAGATTTTTACACTTAAAGATGAATACTATTAAAAGTAGGTCCTTACAAATTTCAAGCTTTACTTCTCTACTTTTTCTAAAGCAATTACAAAGAAAAGAAAAGGCAAGCCTGTTGTCTTCCAGTTCTCTTTTTCTCTCTCTCTCATTTTTCTTTTCTTTTTTTTTTTTTTTTTAACTAGTTCTGTCTCATTAATTCATATTTCTCTATGGAAATTGCCCAGACAATTTTGATTGCAAATATCTTGACTTCAGAAATTCTTCCTCTCTAAACCACACAATTCCAAAACAGACATAGTAACT
The DNA here is from genome assembly GCA_034781795.1 of Crypturellus tataupa. Taxonomy (NCBI): domain Eukaryota; kingdom Metazoa; phylum Chordata; class Aves; order Tinamiformes; family Tinamidae; genus Crypturellus; species Crypturellus tataupa. The sequence continues at coordinate 561,752 of JAWLRI010000950.1, read as the reverse complement.
TCACTCTCACTTGCTTACGCTCAGAAGTTGCCCTAGATGATTAGCAAAATTTTTGCCATTCTGCTTTTGAAGTATTCTTTCAAAAAACAAAGGCGGCACTTGTTAGGAACTGAGGCATCAGCACTTATTCTTTACTTGCTTTCTCTGAAATTTTCCTTCTTTATTGCTTTCAATGCATTTTAAATAGATCTTTATCTGACCACATTTCAAAAACAATTTTACCCATTCTTTTACACCCACACAGTGGATTTTAAAGCACCTGAGACTGCTCAAACCTGGGTTAACTGTCAGATGACAAGACAGTTCATAGTTTCTTGTGCAACCTGCAGGTACTCCTTTAATTTTCCTTAGTTTAGATTGAATGGAATTAATAAACTTTTCTTTCTTCCTTATCTATTAGATTTGCAGACTTTACAAAGCTGGAACTTTTCCATCTTCATAAATAATGCCTACTTCAATAAAAATCTAAATTAATTTGCCATCCTTTGGGCACATCTGTAATACAAATAATAAGCCATTGTGAGAGCAATGCTCTGAGATAGTACTTCACAGATATTGCAAAATTCATTACCTGATAGAGCTGGACTATTTTCTAACTTTCTTTGTTACTTTGGAAAAGACAACCTAAAATTAGTGGTGTTCACTAGAGCACCAGGTTAATAAAATAATATAAAAAAATTAAATTTTAAAAAGAAAAATCAACATAGCTCTTATAAGCTCAAAAATCTCAAATGCTTTGAGAAAAAAAAAAGTTGTCACTTTATGAGTTATGTAAGTAGAGAGTTTTTTTGTTGTTTTTTTTTTTTTTTTATTTGTTTGTTTGAAGGAATAGGAGATATTCTCTGTAATCAGAGAGATATTTTTTTCAAATAATGTGGTAGCCCATCACTAACAACTTAATACTCTCATTGAAGATCCTAGATGATGAATAAACTGGAGAAAAAAAAAAGTAAAACCTTTGGGGTCCATATAGGAAATGGGGAGTATGGTATAGATCTTCCTGCATCTACTGTTATCTTCAGTAAATATTCTCCTTTAGATTCACAGAAAATCAACTGAAACTGGAAATTACAATGAGGATGACATTAGGAAGATAAATCTAAGGAGCAAGGGTCAGTAGAGACTACCATTAAATAGAGACTTCTGGCAAGGCAGTAGGGAATGTGAAAGTAGATGTCTTGGTAGGCATGAGACAACCCGTGGCAGAGTGCAACTGCCCCCAACCTCCTGTCTCGGGCCCAGCTGGCCATAAATGACTGATAATGCCCAGTGCCAACCAGGAGGAACTACTAGCTGCAACTGGTTGCAACTGATAAGGCCAGAAATAGGCATGAGATCAGCAAAAAAGGTAGATCTTTACACAAAATATCAGATGCCCACAAGCCAACCTCCATGCTCATAAAGTGCTCCTTATGAGTACTGCAGCCTGGAGTCCACTGAGCTGTCCTGCATGGCAGCAGGCTGCATGGCTGTGAATCTCCCCTTGAGTTGGGACACCTCTCAAGGTTGCTGTCTGGGAGCTAAGAGAACCTATGGCAAGAAACTTATGGAGAGGTAAGAAAACAAGACTTCAGAAAGAGATAAGAAAACAAAACAAGGCAATCAAAAACATGCAGTAAGATTTGCTATCTGTGACTATACTGTATTGCTATCTTAAATAAATCTGTTTGCAGTAAACCCCAAGTTAAAATAACTTCCCCCCGCTCCATGAGACACAGCCCTGGAAGAGTAGAATTTGTGGATGCTGACCACTTGCTCCCCTCTTTCTCTGTGAATTCTCAAAATAGAGGGCTGTCAGAAGAGAATGTAGTAAGTGAATTCCTTTTTCTTTATAAAAATAAATGGAACTTTAAAGATACTCTTGAGGTTAGTCTTAGTGAAAATGAGTTACACTCTTAATCACACCGATACAATGATTTTAATTTCTATTAGAGTTCTTCAAAAGCAGGCAAAGCTATCCAGGACCTGACCCAGAGTTTTTCAAAGTGAATGGGGCCCAGACTTTAAGCCAGAAATATAAATATTATTGAGTTTTGGAGGCTGGTGAATCATTCCAAAGCCAAAAATAAACAAAGGATCAGATGTGCAGTAAACCCCCTACCACAGAGTTAGTGGCTAGTCAGCATTCAGGGGTAGTCAACATTCATATATGGCATTTCTTTTTTAGCTGAATTACTCTTAATGGTGCAGGAGTTTTCTCCATAAATGGATAAAATTATACTGAACTTACTTTTTGTCATTTCCTAAACATACTCTTTCCTTTATATTATAGATCAACACAATTTGTGGGTCATATTTACTGTTAATTTTTCTAGAACTCTTTAAGGTATACTTGAATTAAAAGCACTTCTCTTGGAAATGATTTAACCTTATATGATACCTCCCAAGACAGAACTGATACCATAATTTATATAGTGTAAGAAAAACATAAATAAACCAGTAAAATTATGATGACCTTAAATGTTGCATTTACCTTCAATATCCTGTAATAATTTTATTATGCATGATTATATCTGCACTTATATGATCTCTTCCTGCACTGGAACACTATCTGATATCTAGCTGTTTCATACATTTTTCTAGCTCAAAAGGCATCAAAAAACAAAAACCATAATACTCTAAGCAGCTCTTCTTAAAGACCTGCTTATTGGTCTATGGTTCAGTATACCAGGATCTGTAAACCAAATCTATTTTAGTCAATTCCATTGTGGCTAGATGATGAAGTTAAAATAAGTTAAATATAGATTTATAATACTTGATAACTTCCTGATTTGCTTCCAGAATAACATCAAAACAGCAGCAAGAATTCCACACAACCAGAAGAAATGATTCAATATGAGAATATACAGGACATAATTTTCTAACATTCTTCACCTTGAGCCATCCAGCCAGCTTTACGATATTAAAGGGCTAACCCAGATTGCTGCCTTTTCCAAGCAAAACTGGTGAGTTTCCTTTCCAATGGAAACAATTACCAATAAATAAATAAATAAATACAGTTATGGAGCAAGGAAGTATAGCACTTGATTGGCACAAAAGAGTAATCAAGAGAGCAGAGATACTAGGCACAGCTTCCCAAAGCTTTACCAAAGACCACCTATCCTACTTTTGCCCTATCGATTCCTAGGTTTTCTCTAATGAGGATTCCCCTAGAGTTGACATCTCCTGAACCTTCTCTCTACCTCTATTCTCTTTTCCCTGAGGCATGTATTTTGCTTTCATTAGCTCTGTGATCTATTTCCTCCCTACCCAACTTCCCTACTCCCCAATAAGAAATTATATCCCTGCTGAATGTGGAAAAAAGATCTTCAACTGAAATGGCTCTTTGCAACTCATTTTGAACTTACAGTAAGTCTAATTGCTTGATATGCTTGTACAATAAAAGAGCAATACCATAGGCTCTGAAACTCTAGGAACTCTAGGAATATCTTAGTGACTTAGTTAAAACAGCCAGTTCATGATGTAAAAAATAATTAAATTGTCAGGCAGCTGCACTAGGAAAGAGAGAGATGGAGGGAGGGAGGGAAGGAGAGGGAAAGAATGAGAACTCTAACAGAAAAAAATAGGTATTTGAATTGAAAAAAAAATGTAGAATGATGCCCAGTAGCTATAGGCATGAAAATATGCCTAAAATATAGGTAAATGGTCACAGAAATACACAAAACAGTACATAAGCCTTCCAGCAGGCATCTTAGCCTGGGCACAGTGACAGCTGCAGCAAATTCTCTGGTTCTGCAGGGAATGAGTTGTCTATTATTGGTAGCCAAGAAATCATAACTCATAGCACATTAGCAGGTATCTCCAGCTAGATCTGTCTCTCCCATTTTAAGCATCAAGCAATAATTCTGACCTGCTTCTCTGCATGGTAAAACAGGGAGAGGATTCTTACATAGTACATTAAATGGTGCTTTTCAGTCTGTTGTTTGTGGACTTCAGTTACCTTATAAAACATCAGAAGGTGATCTGTGAATTGCCTGCTAAACTAACTCCTTCCCTGACACATTTTTATATAAACGAAGATGCAAAGAAACATGCAGAGCAGGGACAAATAAAGGTAGTTGGATATTCAAACCTCTTTATTACATTTGCTTAGTTATAAGTGGACATTATGGAAAAATTGAAAAGCTTTCCTTTTTTTCCCAAAAGTTAAACATTTTTTCATATTACAAAAAAAAAAAAAAAAAAAAAAAAAAAAAGAAAGAAAGAAAAAGTGCAAGACACAGTATTGTCCCTAAATGATGTCTTGTAGATTCAATGACTTAAAGTCTGGCCCGTGTGTGGAAAATCGTCTTCTCTTCAGGAAAAACAGTCAAAAAAAACCCTTCCAAAAACACCCCTCTTGATAAAGTTTGCATTACTCTGCACTACTGCACTCACATTTCACTGTCTGACATGAGTGAAAATATAGTCTTTGCCCATGCAAATCTCCCATCGAAATCAACAAATATTACTCTTAGTGAATTCAGAATTTGGGCTTCAGAAAATTAATTCTGGTGCAAAGCAACATGGACAAAATATGAATTAAGTACTTATTGAAACTGACAGATTGTTTTTCTCCCCTCAGCTTAATCTCTAAAAGATCAAGTTTCTCAATTCATTTCCTAATGAGCAGGTGTCCACATCGCAAACAGAAACTCATCACAATCAGTGCTGGCATTTTTACTGTTAATCTCAGTAAAGATCCAGAAAACTAAAGAAAATATACAAGTCATGCTAAAGGCAATCAGAGAACCTTCCATGCTCCATGCTCCATGCTCCATGCTCCATGCTCCATGCTCCATGGATGGAGCATATCAAACAGAAAAAAAAGGGGAGTGAGGGGGCAGCGAATTGGCTATGCCTACTTTTTCCTTCTATTTCCCCACAAAGTTCAGGTACTTTTAGTGGGAGACCACATGGATTAATGTCTAGAAATGGTTCTAAGAACTTCTTGTATTCTCCAAGGAAGTTATTTTCACCATGTTTGTTCAACTTTCTGTCCTTCAGTTGCTCCCTCTCAGGAAAGGGACATTAGTACTTAAACAACTTAAGACCCCAAGTGAAGAGTCATTTGAAAGCAAAATGTTATGTTTACAGAGACAAAAAAAAAATAGGACACTTGCCTTTTACTAGGTTAATTTCATCATTAATATTTAATTATTGTTGGCAAGCAAACAACCCCCAGGGGTTCTGAAGCCTGTAAGTAGTATATAGAGATAAAAAAAAACCTTACATGAAATGAAATCTGAAAGCATTTTAAAAAATGCCAAAATACCCTTCCTTCTTTCCCCAGCTCACAGAACTCAAAGCACAAGTCAGCAGTAGCATCTGTTCTTTACACTCTGAAACTGAAATCTGTTCCAGAAAAAGCTAAGGATACTTGGGCTGTTAAAAGGATCTTTTTCAGTTACTTACAAAACAGCTAAAAGATGGGAAAACTGGAAAAAAGAGTCTGATCACTGCACTTTAGTTGTATTTTAGATATAGCATTTCAGACTACATTCTCAGAAGCATAAGTAAGATTGAAGTAGTAGTTTCAAAAACCGCTGTGCTCATAGTTCCCATGGAAGTAGCATAAAACTGGTCTTCAAAATGCTGCAAATCCACTATGTTTACATAAAGCAGATGCAGCTAAAAGCCCAGCAGCAGGGCTCCTACAGGAAGAAGAGGCCTTTATGGTGCCTCTCAAAATGCCTCGGAGGAGCTTGGCTACTCTTGAATTCTTTGTCTTGGCCTCCGCTTGTCCTCACAGTGAGAAGGCTGAAGATCAGAGAATGGGAAAGAACAATACTATCCACACCAGGTATCGTATTCCAAAGTCACCATAATTTCACACCAATTGAAGTCAGCAGATTTTTTTTTTTTTAACTCTACTCTGTCAATGTCATCCCTGCTTGGTAACATGGCAAGGAGCTGACATTTCAACATGGCAGCCCACCTTTGAACATTGAGCTACATCCTTGCTCAAAGGATCAACATTGCTTTTGGACAATCTGCTGCTAGCACTTCTCTCAAAAGAATCAAAGTACTTTGTCAAGTATGTGAAATCTTAGTGGAGAGACAATGATTTCTCTTTCTTCCACCACATTTCCTTCGATATTATTTATCTTGACTTCTTTGTTCATCATTTCTGTGAAAAACACTCCACAGCACTTTTTTTTAAGCTGCTTTCAAAGGCTTTCTTCACTGTATTCTTAACTTGAGTTTGGAAAATCTTTCTACATGTCCATAAACCTATCAACATTTTCTGCTTTTTATAAATGAGGGACATGGACGTGATGGTGGAGCTGAGCAAAATAGCAACCTCTTCCCTGCCCCTATATATTCCCTTCATTCTTGTACAAATTATTCTTAAACTTTCAGCTTCAATATTATAATGATTTCCTGTTGAGTGAGACTCATTGAATTTAGGTATGGTGGGGGGAGTTGCATGATAACAGTTTTTATAGACAAAGCAAGTTAGGTAGCTAAATATTCCAATTCTTCTGTTCTGATGTTGTTGCTGTTTTATTGTATTTAACTACCACTTACATCTGATGTGCCCCTATCTTCCAAAACTGATCATCTTTGCAAGATGATGAGAGTGGATTTCTGTCTTTGACTTGTTAAAAATGTGATTATTAAGCTAGAAGACACACGAGTTTTCAGTATACTTGCAGCCTTCAAAATGTGCAGGTCTGGAAACGTTGACTGCTGAGTTGTTAAGTCATATCCTAGTAGGCTGTGCTCTATAAGCAGTAATAAACATGCAGAAAAATCTGTAACAGTTGATGCCAGATAGTAAGTCTGCAAAATAACTTATCATTCTTTATTTAGTAATTAAATTATACTGCTTCAAAATTAATCCTGATTTAATACCTGCACCTGAAATCAAGACCAGTGTCAGCAACAGGTGTCTGTTTTAAGGAAGATTTTAAGGAAAAAAAATCATTCTCTTGGAGGAGAAATGTAACTAACTTATTCTTTTCTGCTTTCTTCTTAAGCAGATTATCTTGCTTGCTTCCCTCTCCTATTATGTGAGGGTTTGCCCAACCCTCACTAAGTTACTAAGCCCTATTTACATACCCCAGCCCTTAATCCCTCATTCAGTTCTTACAGTTTCCAGAGAAAAATGAGGTTACTCCAGGACTTCCTATTAAACTAGTGACCCAGCAGCCCATATGTTTCTGTAGCTATTTTAGAGTAAATAAGAACACACATTTTTAATATTATTTCTATCACATTAGCATGAGGGAGGAGTAGTGGTAGTTTTTGATAGGACTGGATTTTCTCTTATTGCTCTGCTAAATCTCTCCTCATACTGATAGACATTTAAGGTAACTGAATAAGAATTATTTAAATATTTATATTTATGTCTGTTTCTGTCATTTCAGATTGGTAAGGACAAGCTAGTGGCAGAGTCCTGACTGTTTGAGAGAATCAGTACACTCCAGGTATAAGACACAGTTCCTCAAGATGAAGGCTAGTTTTCCTTATGCATGAGTGTGCCCTGACCACCAAGAAGGAAAAAAAAAAACCAACCCAAACTACTATTTGTTTTAGTCTTTGGCTTAAAGGTGCAGCTTCATCCCATATAGTGAATCGAAGTTTGCACATTAGTGTTTTCCCCCCAGAATAGAAGTGATTTAGCATTCTGAACACAAAAATAGAACAAAATATTCTTCTGCTGGTATTTTATAACTTATATTGAAATAAAATAAATTAATTCTGAATTCAGAAGTACATCAAGTTTAACAAACAAACTTTCTAGAGATGAGTTCTTCATTGAAGCATCAAATACTTTGCAAGATGCTTAATTGCTTCTTCTTTCACATTTTTTGATACGACCCTGTCTTTCAAGAGACTTACTTGTAAAACGTTTTTCAGACAGCAATTCACCGTGTGACAATGTCAAAGATATGTTACGGTCTCTGATTCTTATTGCACTAGTTATTTGGCTTGGTACCCTGCACTGATACAAAACACTTCATTCAAAGCATTAACAGTATGGTCAGTGATGAAAACTCTATGTGCATCTTAAGAAGAAGTCACTTCCTGAGAAAAGCAGTTTTCACCTTTGGTAGGCATGAAATTCAGTCATGTATACTACTGATGCATACTGTCATACAACCATGACTTACTCGCAATATGTGTTTCCATCCTAAATAAATAAATTTATCCTACACCACTGAATACTGCAAGATGACTATATGCTCTGTCAAAGACTATTTCCTCTCCTGCATTAAAAACATTGTCTTTCAAATATCGAGTCTTATCTTCATACTATGCAACAGGAAAGAAAAAGGAGTTGAATAGTCCTTTCAAAAATAAAACTGCTTCAGCCTAGATATAATCTAACTCTGTTCCCTTTCTGGTCTAAGAATGCAGTAACTTATCTTTCACAAAAACACTCGTCAAAGCTTCTGCTTCTCATTTTTATACTATGAATAGGGCTGACTTAAAAAGTACCTTCATCCTCTGCTGAAACTTAGGATGTAGCTTTGATCACATTGGTAAATATGAGTGATATCAGCTCACAGGCTTGTTAATTTTCAGATTTGGGGACAGAAATAACTTGTTCACCTTGTGACTGTTACTTTTTGTAAACATATCTATGCTGTTTTACTTGTCTTCAAAATATACTGCTGTTTTTTCATTTCCAACAAGTTCTTTGTGTTTAAATAAGTTGAGGTTGTATTTTGTTCATTATGAGACATGTGTGCAAGTGCTACACACTTTGGATCCAGGTATGTCAATGCAAATAATTTTTCTTTATCTATCTGTCTTCTTTAGCAGAAAAAAATAGGATGTGGTCTCAGAATCTGCACTGAATCAGTTTTGCTGCCTACCTTGAAACAGCAGCATATATTTTCCTTAGCTGGTCGTCAACAGAAGGGAAAAAAGAATCCAGCTTCCTAGCTGTCTGAAGACATTTCTAACAAGGCTGGACACCTACTGAATGATTTTCCTAGAGAACTGCTTGTGACTAGTAAATTACAACAGTGACAGCACCAAAGCCCTGTGGACTTTGTAAGTCATAGCCCTTAAGCCAAAAAGCTTCTAATCACTGCTGATTACATTGTTGACAGCAAGGTGATCCAACAATACTGCTTCCTGCCCTGCCTTTATGACAAAACAGTATTCAATTTTTCAGTATTTAGTTAAGTCAAAGATGGGAGCATTTATGTAAATATGAAGGAAGTTACTAATTTTATACAATTCTCCACAAGGAATTCTAGAAAAGGTGCTGCATAGAGCGACAAAGATGATTAGAGGCCTGGAGCATCTATCGTATGAAGAAAGGCTAAACAAGCTGGGTCTGTTTAGCCTAGAGAAGACAAGATTGAGAGGGGATCTGATCAACGTGTTCAAGTATCTGAGGGGTGATTGTAGAGAGGATAGGGCCCAGCTCTTCTCAGTGGTGGCCAGTGACAGGACAAGGTGTAACAGGTACAAGTTGAAACACAGGAAGTCCCACCTCCATATGAGGAAGAACTTCTTTCCTGTGAGGGTGACAGAGCCCTGGAACAGGCTGCCTGGAGAGGCTGTGGAGTCTCCTTCTCTAGAGATCTTCAAAACCCGCCTGTGCCACGTGCGCTTGATGTCCCTGCTGAAGCAGGGGGGTTGGATTAGATGATCTCTAGAGCTCCCTTCTAAACTTAAGCATTCTGTTATTCTGTGATTCTCTGTGAATTAACATATTACTTTTAATTATCTAATTTCTTTGCAATTCCTATCTGTGTTTTGCTAAGTATGTAAACTATGGGCAATGCACATCTCTGAGATCTTCTTCCAGACTTCTTCCAATGATTACTGGAAACTCACTGATTCTGAAATGCAGCACAATTAGGTTCTACTTCTGAGCATCAGGCATAACATAATATGATGCATAAAGTTGCCCAATAGTTTACTACTGGTGAAGAATTATGTATGTCAAATTCTCTCTTTTGTGGGAAACCCGAGCAAACCTTAACAAAAACTTAAACAGAGGTGTATTTTTATTTGGTTTTGGTGGAGAGTCAACTTTATCCTACTGCATTTGGATGAGGAAGTCTGTCTGAAAAGCGCAATTTACTGGACTGAATACAAACATGGGAACCCTCACACTATAGTTCACATTCACTATAAACAAATGGACTACATCAACCCATCTAGCAATAGGTTCATATGGTTTTAAATAAAACTGTGCCTCTCTGATTGTACGTTCACATCCTGTGAATATATATGTATATATATATATATATATAAACGATTGATATGAGTCATCTTATAGCATGATCTGTGAAATCAAAGTTGCTGCAGAATTTCTGCCTTAAATAGTTGGAAAAATCTCCCCCATGTCTTAACATACCTTGATCTGCAAAATTATAGCATGCCAAGATAGCAATGCATAACCAAAAGAATGCAGACCATTTCTCTTAGGCTATGTTTTGTTTTACTTCTGTTCACTAGGGAAATGCAGACATTTCAAAATGCTTTCTTCTGCAAATCTTTCAGATTTTATTTTGTAGTAGAAAAATAAGCTTTAAATATGGACTGTTTTGCATGACATTCTGATTATTTTTATTTTGATATGATTACTGCTTCTACTTACTCTGCAAACCACCAACAGTGAAATTATGAATTACATATTTGATTATAAATTCAGAATTGGCTTCTGCTCAGATTTTTTTTTGGCTCAAATTCAAGTATTTATTTCAATATTCACACCAGTGTAAGAAAAAAAAGGAGAAAAAAAATAAATCTTCTGCAAGTGAATTATAAAATGATCACCAAGCTATCAGACAGATTCTAGCATGAAAGAATTCTCCTTTGCTGTGTTGCTGTCACTGCACAGACAAAAAAATGAAAACAGGCAGAGAAATATACTTTTTCAAACACAAAAAAAATTACTCAACTACTGAAAATGCAACCAAAACCTCCACATGTTCCCAGGACAATTTGAATTCTTAAAAAAAGACACTGTTATCCTTGCTAGCAATAATTTCTGCTAAATTAATTACTCTGCTGGCATCCAAAATTGTTTCCTCACATTTTCCCTTTAATGGAGTGCTATTGGTAAGTTTGTTAAATGCAAGTTATATCAATTAACAATCCCAGCTTGGTGCTGAAATAGACTTCTGTGCTCAGCACTATGAGAAAATCGTAAGTGGTATAGTACTGTTCTGTCAGTATCTTAAATGGGCATATTTCTGAAGTGAAAGACACTGTATTAGCAATGTGAACGAACTCATTTAGCCCTCTTTAATGTTATGCCACATGCATTTAGAGAGGAAGAGATTAAAAAAAAGAATAAATAAAAAAGCTAAATTACTGCTAGACTTGCTGATCTGTGTTCCCTGACATGGGGTTTAATTCAAATTATAATGTGAATTCCAATTGACATGCATTAGGAGTCAACCCTTCTGAACTGGACCACAGAGTGGTTGCATGACTGGTCAAACCCAGACCCAAAACTCTATGTGTCCTTGGGAAAAATAAACTGTGGCAGTTTCCAGACATTTCCATGTCCATCAGAGTACAGAAAAGAAAAATATTTCAACATCAAAAGATTGCCCCAGTCATAGAGTTAAAAGTGATGAAATGCTCAAATTTAAGGAAATGTCATGCAACTTTAACTTTATGTGATATACATCACCTTGAATTACATGCCTATGCATTTTTCCACAAGGTCTCTACTCTCATCAGTGCACAGAATATATGCTAGTAACACACAGAGTAACTGTGGAAAAAATCAGTTTTCTCCTCACATTTCTTCCTTCCCATTATTTATTGCAAAGTGTTCTAAATGGGAAAATGGGTTAAAAATACAAAATTGTTCCTTTAGTTTCTTAAGTGCTTTGGAATCTTTTGCATTAGAGTTGATAAATCTCTGAAAAAATAAATCTCAGTCCAATTAGACATTAAATGCTAGGCTTGTTCTAGCATGTATTATAAAACCCGTAATTATTTTATGGTTTGGCTGGGGCAGTATTTGCATAAAATACCATGGCAAACAATGTTACTTAGGTAGGCTAAATGGCTTAGAAACATCATTGCTCTGCACAGGTAATGGGAATTATTCTTCCCCCTTTACTCTACATTATAAAGCTCTGTAGATTTATCAGTTTCACTCAGACATGGTGGGACAGCATGAAACACGTCCATGGATGGCTTTAGGCTTTTTAAGAAGGACAGACCCTGAAGACAAGGTGGTGGAGTTGCTCTTTACATTACAGAGCAATTGGAATGTGTGGAGCTCTGCCTAGGGGCATGGGTTGAGAGTCTATGGGTGAGGATTAGAGGGCAGGCCAACAGGGGCAACACTGTGGTGGGTGTTTACTACAGGCCTCCAGATTAGGGAGAGAGAGTGGATGAGATCTCTACAGGCAGCTGCAAGAAGCCTCAGGATCCCAGGCCCTGGTCCTTATGGGGGACTTCAGCCACCCTGATGTCTGCTGTGATAACCATACAGATAGGAACAGACAGTCCAAGAGGTTCCTGCAGAACATTGCCAATAAATTTTGATGAAGGTGATTGATGAGCCAGCAAGGGAAGGAGCACTGCCAGACTTGATACTAATGAAGAGGGGATTGGGTTAGGGATTTAGGCAAACTGGACATCCATAAATCTATGGACCTAGATGGGATGCACCCAAGATAGCTGAGGGAACTGGCAGAGTTTATTGCTAAGCCTCTCTCCATCATTTTCAAAATGTCATGGAGAGCAAGGGAGGTGCCAGAGGACTGGAAGAAAGCCAACGTCATTTCAATCTTCAAAAGGGCAAGAAGGAGGACCAGGCCAGTCAGCTCCCTCTCCGTCCCTGGAAAGGTGATGGAGCAGCTCATACCAGAAACCATCCCTAGGCATGTCAAGGAAAAGAAGGTGATCAGGAGTAGCCACTAAGGGGAAGTCAAGTTTGACGAACCCGATAGCCTTCTATGATGGGATGACTGGCTGGCTGGACAATGGGAGAGCAGAGGATGTTGTCTACCTTGACTTCAGCAAGGGTTTCAACACCATCTCCCTTCTTAACATCCTCAAGTGGAAGCTCAGGAAGTGTAGGTTAGATGAATGGAGAGTGAGGTGGATTGAGGACTGGATGGATAGCAGAGTTCAGAGGGCCATGATGTAAGAGGTCAAGTCTAGTTTTAGGCCTGTGGTCAGTGGTCTCTCCCAAGGGCCCGGTACTGTTCCACTTGTTCATCAACGACTTGGACGAGGGCACAAAGTGTGCCCTCAGCAAATTTGAAGAGAATACCAAATGGGGTGGAGCAGCTGATGCTCCTGAGGGCTGTGCTGCCATTCAGAGAGACCTAGACAGTATGGAAAGTTGGGCAGAGAGGAACCTCATGAGGTTCAACAAGGACAAGTGCAGGGTCCTGCATGTGGGGAAAAATAACTCCAGGCACCACTACAGATTAAATGCTGGCCTGCTAGAAGGCAGCTCTGTGGAGAGGGATTTGGGAGTCCTGGTGGAAACAAGTTAACCATGAGCATCACAGAGCAAGTGGTGGTGGTGGTGGTTAGTGACACAGTGCACTTCGCTTGTGGGAAAGAAATAGGAGTAGTTTTTATTGATAATGACAATGGTTTCACGAGATTCTATGGCAAGGTCACTTATTATTTAGTGCTTGGAGGTTCAAGGACACCTTCCTGTTGGGTCACAAGCTTCAGATTGGACTCCCTTGCTTTCCAAACGCCGAGAAGAGTCTGGGTGTGGCTGGATCCAATCCTAATCCCAGACCTGCTCAATGGTTTATGACAAGGGATCTGTGCGGAGTTACAAAGCAAAGTTTACAAGTTCAGAAAGAGAGCACTATAGTCACTTACCACAAATCTGTAATGGGAAGGATCTCTTAACCCTGAGAGGCATCCTTGAGAGGCATCCCTCCTCAAGGAGAGATCCTGGCATGCAGCCGGCTGCCGTGCAAGGAGAGCTCAATGGACTCTCAAGCTGCCCCATATTTATGGGATGACTGACTCATAGTCATTCTTTCAATTCAGAAATGACTGTTGGCTGGTGTGCTCACAGTTAGCCCTATCTCCTCATCAGGACGCAGCCATGAGGACTGTTATTGATGCCTAATGTCTGAGTGGGGGAAGAAATCAGGGGGGCAACTACCAGGATCAGATAATGTGGTAGTTAACACCTGAATAGGGCTACCTGTGAGGAGTCAGGTTGAGCTGGGGAAGAAGCACATCAGTCACAATGAGGCAGCAATGGGCCTTTGTGGACAAGAAAGCTGATGGGATCCTGGCCTGCGTCAGGAGGAGCGTTGCCAGCAGGTCAAGGGAGGGGATCCTGCCCCCCTACTCAGCTCTAGTGAGGCCACACCTGGAGTATTGTGAGCAGGTCTTGGCTCCCCATGACATGAAAGATGAGGAGCTTCTAGAGAGGGTCCAGTGTAGAGCAACAAAGACGGTTACGGGACTGGAGCATCTATTGTATGAGAAAAGACTAAGCAATCTGGGCCTGTTTGGCCTGAAGAAGACTGAGAGGGGATCTGATCAATATGTGTAAGTACCTGAGGGAAGAATGTAAAGAGGATAGGGCCAAACTCTTCTCAGTGGTGGCCAGTGACAGGACAAGGTGTAACAGGTACAAGTTGGAACACAGGAAGTTCCATCTCCACATGAGGAAGAACTTCTTTATTTTTGAGGGTGACAGAGCCCTGGCACAGGCTGCCCAGAGAGGTTGTGGAGTCTCCGTCACTAGAGATCTACAAAACCCATCTGAATGTGATCCTGTGCCATGTGCTGTAGCTGTCCCTGCTTGAACAGGGGGTTTGGACTAGATTATCCCTAGAGGTCCCTTCCAACCTTAACCATCCTGGGATTCTGTGAAGATGATAAATTGGCTGTGTTGCCTACTTCTCGACATTTAAAGGATTTAAATAGTGTGAACAGAGAAGTGTGAGACTTTGCTGAGTATCTTATCCCTAGTAAGTGTCAAACACAACATATTGTATGATGGGGGCAGGGGAAGGTACAGCGAGGAGGAGAGTATTTATGTGTTTCAGAATATCAGGCTTAGTTTCTGTGCATATCCTAGGGCTGCTCCTGGTATAGCTAAGAATTTTTTGGTTTTCTCATTAAAAAAAAAAAAAAAAACAGGCCTTGTATTCACAGATAGATAGCCATGACAGGCATGACATTTTTCTAAGCCTTTTATTGCTGCACAGATTTTTTACTTCCTGTAGATTTGAGGCACTGCCGTTGCACCTCCACATGAAATCTGCCTATAAGCAGAGGACTAGATGGTCTGCACTGAAGAGTCCACTCCCTTGACACTCCAGTAGCCATAGACATTCCAGAAAGAAAGGAAAGAGAAAGGATTGCAACCTACCAAACTCACTGCTGTACTGCACTAAAGAAGTGGGGACTCACAGGAGAAGGTCAGGAATGATGAGCAGGATGACTGACTAATATTGTGTTGCATTCCTAAAAGATCAAGAAACTGTAGCCTACTTCAAAAGATCACACAGGAGAAGATTCTATACCCACCTGTATACCAAGGACTGCATTTGAAGCTCTATCTTTGCTAGTTTTGCTAGGAAAAGCTGCAGGCTATCTTGTGGCTGTTTTTTTCAACCTCTTAAGAATAAATCTATAGTTTGAGTATTTCCTTCTTGTGCTAGAATTTTGACTCCATCATTCTCCACAGCCTGCATATAGATCCATAGTACTAGCTGAAGTAGCTTTATTTTTCGGTACTACTTGTAGCAAATAACGCTTAAACCTATGTCAGGGGATATATACATGCCCCAAGGATGGAATCAAAGAGGTTGGGCTATGTCAGAAGCTTTACAGGTCAATTTTAAACAGATCCTTAAGTTCCTAAATGCACACAGACAACAAAGTAGGAGCATTGTGTCTTTAAAAAAATGACTGGAAGAAGAAACAAGTTGGATCACTGAAGTTAGTAAACAAAACATAACCAAACAGAAAACAAAAGAAAACCTTGTCTTTTATTTGCAAACAAATCTTTCTCTCCTGTCATTCAAGGGCCTCATGGAGCACTAGGCCAGTGAAAAAAAAATTATTTCTCCTTGAGTATATTGTCCTACATAAAATCAGTGGCATTGTCTACCTGTCTTTTTTTCTCTCCGAAAAAAATCATTCTTACAATGCCACTGATTTTAGAATGATTTGTTTCGGAGAGAAAAAAAGACAGGTAGTAACATTTAATCACACAAATCCTATTTAAATGGTTCTAATATCCCAAGTGGAAAAAAAAATCTTTCATAAGGACCTCCCCAAAACTGAAACTTTATAAACATCATGAGTTACCTTCATGTCATTGATGAAAGGGTAACATATTATGGAATCATATGTTTGCTTTGAGGGATGCATCACATTATTTAATTTGAACTTTGCTATTATTAAGAAAAGCATCTCAGAATCTTTATGCTTCTATGTGATCAAAATATATACCATCTCCATGCACCTCAGAAATCTCAATGATTTATACCATGAGAAGGAAACACTCACCTTGCACAAAGGTACAATTCAGAATTCCTAAGAGAATTAATTGTTCAATGGCCAAAATTAATAACCTCATAAGCTAAAGACACAATATAATACTTGAAAATACTCAGTCTTGCACCATCTACTCTGGGCACAGACTTCACCTGCATGCCTTCATGATTCTCCATGTTTTTATGAAAAAGAGCTGTGAAAAGATTGGTCAGGAAATAACAGGTATATTACAGGTTACACAATTTTAGCAGAGTGGGAAGACACATTCTGAGCAAAGGGGACCATGATGACTTTGTCATCTATCCTGAAGATTTTTCCTTCCTGGGGTACTGTGTGGATTACCCCAACCCCTTACCTCCAATCACTGTGGAGCTAGAACAGTAAAGGAGAAGAAGCAGTGGCAGAAGGCTCCTTGGGAGTTCAAGGATTTGTGTGAATGAGTTCTCTACCCGCAAACAGCTCTTGCTCTTTGAGGATGTTCAAGGCTGTTGCCTATCTTCCTATCTCTAGCAGTTTTCAGACTGAACAGGGAGTCAGGCGAAAGCACAGTTGACATACACTGGAAATGTGTGTTAATTAGATTCAGTTTGCATGTAACAAAGACTCCAGATGAGAAAATTCCTGTACCTGCTATTGCCATGGCAGCCACTCCAGATACTCCTTAAAGCTGGCCCTCTGTAGCAAAACATCTTTAACTTGCCCCACTACAGCTGTGACTTTAGCAGTAAAATAAATTCTTTTCTTTCAGATCGGGCCTTTTGGCAAATGATCCTGTACTCACTGTCTTCCTCTTACTAGCTAAAAGAATCAACTGCAGATGATATATCTATATATTATGCTTTTACTCCAAGTGAGCTTATGACATGGCAGTGACCTATGCATAATGCTATTTTAAAATCTGCCTTTTATTCAGAAATTCACCAACACCTGTGGCTGTCACTTTCCTGTCCAATTATCAGGATGCTCTATTTAAAAAGGAAAAGAAATTTGAGTTTGTCTTCAAGAGTGGTTAGTAGGAAAGGATTCTTTAAAAATATGAGCAGCAAAAACTGCAGTCAGAGGAGCCAAAAAGAGAAAAGAAGAAAACAGAATTTGAGATGTGAAGTGGTGCTTGGCCTCAGTCATGACAGGAAAATTTCAATCTATTGGAGAAATGAATGAGGAACCTAGATGAGTTTAGGATGAAGTTGTATTTCTGGCAACAACCAGGTTTATACTTTCACATATACGTTCCTGAGTTTGTTTCATCCAGGTCCATACTGCACTGCCTACTGGAATCCTGTTACCTTCCTCCACAAGCACAATGTGGATTTTCAGCTTCACACCAATAGATGCCCTGATCAAAATCACTCAGTAACAAAAGCATTTTTTCTTAGCAACGGTTTCTAGGAAATATTTGCAATTCAAACACACCATAAATACATTGTTTCAATATGAATCAAGAGAATCATCAAACCTATTGAGACATTTAATAGAAACCATGGTGAAAATCTCCCAGTATTCTTTCCCAACAACTGTAGTTCTCTTGGAGAAAAACAACAACAAAAGCAAAAATAAACAAACAAAACAAAACAAAAATCCTCCAACAAACAAACAAGGCAAGGAGGAAAGCAAATTTGCAGCGCAAAAGGCTATAGAACATATATTTAGCCAGTGTCTTCCAAGCATACTGCAAAAAACAGGCGTATTAGAGAACAGCAGCTCAGACAGGGAGAATGGATGTTTTGAGTTGAGCCTTGGAAGGGTAGGATTTTTTATGTTAAAACATTTCTAGAGAGTCTTAAAATATATGTTTCCTGATGTTTCCTTTCAAATCTATGGAGAAGAAACATTTAAAAAAATAGTGGTGATAAGGACACAGAAAACAAAAATATGGATGAAGAGAGCTAGAGGAAAATAATATTGAGCTCAAGACCAAAGGACTGTCAGGAAGAGCACATTTCTTTTTTCATATGGAGCATGAAAGCGTCCTTTTTCAATGAGTCAGGTTTTATTTATTTATTTATTTATTTAAATGTTTTTTTCTTTGTTTTCAAACAAACCTAGACATTCTGAGCACCAGCAGTATAATAGTAAAGCACTTATGATGAGGGAGATATATTTACCACACACAAGCATGATCAAGTGAGATTGATCCCATTTTAAGCAAAAGATTTTTTAAAAAACAGTTGTGCCAACAGAAGAATGTCACTAGAATGACTAAAGTAGGTCTCACACAAGCATGAGGATCATCTTATACCACCTACTGCTCTGCTTATGATCGGAGTAGTGTTGAAAGACAAGCCAGGAGGTGGGAGGAAGATCACTAGTTCATCAAGGCAGTTGGTCAAGGAGCACAGTTAGCCAATTGCACGATCACATTTGTTTATGCTATTAACCTTACTACAGACAAATACATAAATCATAGAATCACAGAATCATAGAATGCCTATGGTTGGAAGGAACCTCTAGAGGTCATCTGGTCCAACTCCCCTGCACACACAGGGCTACCTAGAGCACGTGGCACAGGACTGCGTCCAAGTGGGTTTTGAAGGAGACTCCACAACCTCTTTGGTCAGCCTGTTCCAGTGCTCTGTCACCCTCACTGTCAGGAAATTTTTCCTTAAGTTCCTATGGAACTTTTGGTGTTTCAGTTTGTGGCCGTTTCCTCTAGTTCTGTTGGTGGCCACCACTGAAAAGAGGCCAGCCCCATTCTCCTCACTCCCTCCCTTGAGGTATTTATATACACTGATTAGGTCCCCTCTCAGCCTTCTCTTTTCCAGGCTAAACAGGCCCAGCTCTCTCAACCTCTCCTCATAGGGCAGATGTTCCAGGCCCCTGATCATCCTTGTGATCCTGCACTGGACTCTCTCCAGCAGCTCCACATCCCTCTTTTACTGGGGGGGCCCAGAACTGGACACAGTGCTCCAGATGTGGCCTCACCAGGACTGAGTAGAGGGGCAGGATCACCTCCCTCGA
>JAWLRI010000950.1:513407-542275 GCA_034781795.1 Crypturellus tataupa | reverse complement strand
TCACCTCCCTCGACCTGCTGGAGACGCTCCTCTTAATGCACCCCAGGATCCCGTTGGCCTTCTTGGCCACGAGGGCACACTGCTGCCTCATGGTCAACTTGTCGTCCACCATGATGCCCAGGTCTTTCTCTGCAGAGCTTCTCTCCAGTAGGTTGGTCCCCAACCTGTACTGGTGTCTGGGGTTATTCCCCGCCAGGTGCAGGACCTTGCATGTCCTTAATGCTTAAGATCACATTCAGCACAGTTAACTCTGGACATGAGTCTCCCATAGGGACATCAGGCATCAAAGGTCAGACCAGAAGCTCGTAACTCACATAAGAGGGAAGAGTTCATCACAGCAACACAATTGGATATTTAATATCCATTTGCCTCCTCAAATGCTCCTGCATCTTCCGCTTCCCACATAATTGCACCAATATTTTAAGCAACACTGAAGAGGTAAATTTGAATCCATTTTAAACAATAGTCATCTATGAAGAAAAAAAACTTCTGTATCTAGAGAGGAGCATAATCAAAAATAGAAGAAAAACATCTGGGAAATGACAGTGTGAAGTTTGTCAATACAGTATAAAAAAAGGATTGGATTGGTATTCCCATTTTTCTCCAGGGTAATGACCAGTCCAAAGAAGAACCATGAGACATGTAAGCACCAACACAGATAATAGTTACATTCCAGGCCTCTCTTGTCATTTGTGTTGGTGCTTTTACAGCAATGATTTTTAATCTTTGTAGCAATACAAATATTGTAACTTACATATCTGGCTGCCATTCTGTTCAATGACCTAGTCTCCTCACAAATTTTTGTGTATCTAGTCAGAACTTAATGAAGCCAGATACGCAACTGGCTGCATTTCATTTAACTCATTTGAAAATAAAGGACTGTTGGAATAAAGGGAATAAGAGAATGCCTAAAAGATTATGGGGGGAGGTCTCCTACCTGAGGAATCAATATGACTAGATGTCTCTTTGGAGTGACTTTGTACTTTGTGGAACAAACGGGAAATTAGAGGTCCTTGTGCAATTGCAGGGCTATAGCCTTACCAAGATCACAGAGGTATGGTGGGATAGCTCACACAACAGTGACCTGTTGTGTGCAGTGCCACTCATCGCAGTACTACCGCCACGGATGGGTACAGGCTGTTTAGGAAGGCAGAGCTGGTGGACAAGGCAAAGGAGTTGTGATTTATGTGAGAGAGTAGTGGAAAAGCATAGCGCTCTGCCAGCTCATTACTTATCAGGATTATCAAGCAAACCAACATTGAGTAACTGCTGCACATCACCTGGTCAGGAAGTAGATGCGGCATTTTTAACCACCAGGATATCTGCAGGGAGAACACAGCAGGGCATAAGGAATCCAGGAGGTTTCTGGAGTGCAGTGATGGAAACTTCCTGACACAAGTCACTGAAAAGTTGACAAGAGGAGGCGCACTTCTGAACTTCATACCTACAAAAACGGAAGAACTGGTCAGCAATGTGAAGGTCAGGGACAGCCTTGCTGCAGCAACCATGAGATGATGGAGTTTAGGGTCCTGAGAAAAGTAAACTAACCGAAATGCAGGATCACAGGCTTCAGGAGAGCAGATTTTGACCTGTTCAGAGATCTGCTTAGAAGAATGCCATGGAATACAGCCTTGGAAAAAAAAGTGGGGTGCAGGAGAGCTAGTTAATCTTCAAAGTTCACTTTCTGAAAGATCAAGAATGGTCCATCCTCATATGCAGGATGTCATGCAGAGACAGAGAAAGGCCTACAGGGATGAGAAAGTTGCTCATGTCAAAACTCAAACATTAAAATAAGCATACAAGAGAAGTAAGCAGGAAAACATCATGAAGGAGACAGAGATGTTAAGAGGTGGGAGTTAAGAAAGCCCAAGTTCATCAGGAGTTGAGTTTGGTGAGGAATGCCAGAAGTAACAAGAAAGACTTCTATAGATAAATAAACAGTAAGAGGAAAAATAGGGAAAGTGTGGGCCTACTCCTGAATGCAGCAAAGACCCTACTTGCAAATACCACAGAAAAGAGGTACTTACTTAGTGCCATCTTAACCTTAGTCTTTACCAGTAGAAGTGGACTTCATCAGTCTCAGGCCACTGAGGCCAGGGGGAAAGTCTGAGGCAAGGACAGCTTGGTGGATGAGAATCAGGTTAGGGCACACTTAAACCAGACGTACACAAGTCCATAAGCCTTGATAGGATTCACCCATGAATGCTGAGGAAGTTAGCTGATGTCATTGCGAGGACATTTTCTATCTTTGAAAGGTCATGGCAATCAGGAGAGGTCCCTGGTCAGGAAGGAGAATTCAGGGACCTACAGGCTAGTTGTCCTCTCCTTAGTCCCCAGGAAAGTGATGAAACAATAATTCTGAAAACCATTTCTGAATGTATGAAGGTGATTAGTATGGATATACAAAGTGGAGATATTTGACCAACCAGGCTTAGAGGATAAGGGAAAAGCCTTGATGCCCTCATCACAAGCCGTCAATATAAATGGTGCAGTCCAAGTTGCCTGTCACCTGCAACAGAGAATGCCTACAGTGAAATGGCAGGCAGCTTTTGGCAGAAGCCAAAAGGATATGGGGAAGAAATGCTGGCAGTCAAGTTACAAGGACAAGTGCAGGGTCCTGCATGTGGGGAGGAATAACCCCAGGCACCAGTACAGACTAGAGGTTGACCTGCTGGGAGGGATTTGGGAGTCCTGGTTGACTACAAGTTAACCCTGAGTCAGCAATGTGCCCTTATGGCCAAGAAGGCTAATGAGATCCTGGCCTGCATGAGGAGGAGCATTGCCAGCAGATCGAGGGAGGGGATCCTGCCCCTCTGCTCAGCTCTGGTGAGGCTGCACCTGGAGTACTGGGTGCAGTTCTGGGCTCCTCAGTATCAGAAGATCATTGAACTTCTAGAGAGGGTCCAGCAGAGAGTCATTAAGATGATTAAGGGACTGGAGCATTTGAGGAAAGACTTAGCAACTGGTCCTGTTTAGTCTGGAGAAAAGAAGGCTGAGAGGAGATTTGATTAACATGTTCAAGTACCTCAGGGTGATTGTAAGGAGGATGGTGCCAGGATGGTGCTCAGGGGCCAGTGACAGGACAAGGGGTAATGGGTACAAGTTGGAACACAGGAAGTTCCCTCTCCATATGAGGAGGAACTTCTTTACTGTGAGGGTGACAGAGCCCTGGCACAGGTTGCCTAGAGAGACTGTCGAGCCTCCTTCTCTGGGGATCTTCAAAATCCGCCTGGATGCCACCCTGTGCCATGTGCTCTGGGTGTCCCTGCTGGAGCAGGGGGGTTGGACTAGATGATCTCTAGAGGACCCTTCCAACCTTAAGCATTCTGTGACATAGATATGAGGCAGCAAAATGGCACAAACAAAAGTAACATTGTATTCCTTGAGGAAACCACAATGACCCTTAAATTGTGTGGAGACCAGCAAGGAACTGAAAGACAAGCAGAAGGCAAAGTGGAGATCTTACTTGGCTCTTTATATGGCACAAGATATGCATTGACACAACAAAAGTCCTTGATGATCCCAAGAGCTTTCTACTGGTGCCCACCAAGGTGGTGGTGAGGACTGCTACCTTATTTGGTTCTTTTTCCTGTATGCTAGTGTTTGGTGTGTGTTAGATGCACCTCAGAAGCAGACGGTTTGGTTTTATCTGGAAGAAATATACCTCACATATCTTGAGATGTTACCAAAGCGCACTAGGTGTGAAAGACTGGAAGATTCATTTCAAAAGCTACTGCTTCAAACTGAAATGTTTGTTGGCTCTACCTAGTAATTTTGAAAACCCATCTAAGGCTTACATGCATCCTAGAAATGGCCTGATTTTGAAGAGACCTTCAAAAGTGCAAGAAATCTTCAGCTTTTACAGACCTTTTATTTTACTAGTGCTAAATGTTTCAAAAACATCAAACCCTTTCCATCAACGAATAGATTTTTAGAGACTGATTTTATAATCGTTATGGAATAAATTATTTGGAACATTCACAATCATGAGAATTTCTGAAATTTCCATTTTATTTTTGATTAAGCGTGGTATCGGTATATTGTATCTATTGTCACAGTTCTGCCATCAGATATACTGCTTGCATATTAAACAAAACAAATGAATTGCAAATAAACTGCAAATAATGGATTCACTCATTCATGTCCACGCATGCACATTAAAGTATTACCTCCTCACTGCTTGGGTTAACGTTATTTCTTTAAAATTATTTATAATATGTTTTTGAAGTAAATTCACAGCTATATAGCTTTCCAGGTATATCCAGGTTTAAAGCCTTTATTTGAGATAACACTTTATCTAGCTCCTTAAAAATCACTACATACTACAACATACTACAGCATGAGCTAGGAGACTCCAGTAAAAACTGCAGTAATCGGCTATGGAACTGAACATAATTCAGGAGACTCTTTCCAGTGCTGTGCCTTGCTAGTGTGAGGAACACAACTGCAAGAATGCCTTGGAGTTAAGGCATTTAACATCTGCCTCCTTTTTTGAAACTACTCATCCTTATACTAACACACCCTCATGAAAATACAGCATTAATACATTGTTTATCCAGAAAGGTAGGATTGACACTGTATGGGTTTGCAGCTAGTGAAGTCTGAGTTTTACTATAAAATATATCAGTGTCTCAATTATTTTTAAGCTTTAACTAGCCATAAAATGCAGATTTTGCCTGTCCCTACAAGACTGTACAGACTTGATTTTTTTTTCTCCAGAATTTAGTAGCATGGAAAATGCATTGTTCTTTTTAACTGAGAACATGAGCTTAAAATAAAAAAAAAAAAAAAGAAAAAAAAAGGCAAACAAAACAAAGAAGTATAAGAAAAAAAACCTTATAATCTGCAATTGTAATACGTAAGAATTCTTTACTAAATTATTTTAAATTCACAATAATTCAGACAAAAATATCACATTTAATTATCACTGATATGGTCAAATAGGAGTTATGTTTCCTGTTAAACAAGGATTTCCCACATCACAGGAATGAATCATAGAAAATGCTAGATTTAGGAAATGTTATTTCATTATAAGACATGGCAAAACAATAAAAAAAGCATTAGTTTATATCTTCTACCTGGAACAGTATTTGTGGACAACCTAGGGAAGAAAAATTACTATTTTCAGTTTGGCTGCCATGGTAACATGAAATGGTCCAATTTATTGTAGTTATCACAAACGCTATTAATCCTAGGGATAACAATGGGGTGGCAATGAGCCATACCGAGCAGGATTATTTTCTCTGAGTTTTTCATCTAAGGGATTTGGGAAGATATACAGTAGCAGTATTGAAAATGATAGCTGAGATTCATCAGTAAAAAATGAGTTAAAACTGAAACGTGAAGCAATTTCTATGTTCATATTTTCTATGCCAAATTGTGCTGATCACTGAAAAGCTGAGACAGTAGGAAACAGTTTTACTAGCCTATAATTGTGTTTTCAGGCATGTTTTAGCTTCCCATCAGGACAAGTGAGTCTTTTTCAAACTTTCTTCTCATATTCCCTTATTTTTGAGAGAAAGAACACATGAATTTATATATCCTCACTCCCTCAGGAACGAACAAATACAACCACATACCCATATATTGCAGATAGAAGTTTATATATACGTGTGTGTGTGTGTCTGTATATACTTTTTTTTGAATCATAGTTAATTCAGGATGAAATGGCCTCTGGTGACCACCCAGTCTTACTTCATGATCAAAGCAGGTCTAACTTCAAAGTTGCTAATTTGCTATCGTCAAGCTGCTCAGAGCTTCATCCATTTAAATGTTCAATACTTTCAAGGGTGGAGATTCAATACCCTCCCTGAGCTCCCTGCTCCTGCATTTGCTCCTGCATTTGACCTCCCTCCGGAGAATTTCACCAATCCCTCACCATCTCCAAGAAGAGTTTTCCTTGGGCAGTTGGTGACTGTCACCTCCTTTCCCCCGAGCACCTGTCACTGAGAAGTCTACCATTATCTTCTCTAAAATATCCTTCAGGTAGCTGAAAGCAGCAATTACATGCCTTTTAAGCCCTCTATTCTTCAAAATAAAAAAATCCAACCTCAGAGTCTGGAGGACACTAATGGATCTTGCTAGCCCTGCCCAGTCTCCCCTGGCACTTGTGCTCTGACCCAGCTCCCCGATTTCAGCCCATTCTGGGGCTGTCAGTCCCTGCTACAGTGACACTGTGGTGGAGCTGGACTCCTGTCCTGACCCCAGCTCTGCCTCCTGAAAGGACCTTGTATCTGGGCTTGCAGCCAGGCCTCCAACCCTGTCTCCAGTCCCATCTGTTTTGGCTCCTGGCTGGGTCCCTAGATCCTTCCATCCCTGGTTCACCCTCTCAGCCTGCCTGGTGCTGTTGATGAACCTTATTAGCACACCTGGCTCAGATTTGTGGGGCTGTACCCCATTGCTGAGGGGTCACTTGGCTCCTAGCTTGTCTTCCCTCAGGAAGCAACCTGGCTTTCACTGCTCCCCAGCATACAGTTCTCTCAGCTTCACATGAAATCTTCAGTACATGAAATCTTAAGGCTGAGTGTATGCTTTGGTCTATGCTCTTCTGCTTTTCTAGTAAGAAGTATAAATTTCTGCAGTTCAAACCAGCTGAAGGCTATTATGAGAACTGTATTTTTCACATAAACATGTATAACCTGCCCTCGCAAAACTTTTCTAAACAAATGTTTTCAAAACACTACATTCCCATATGCCCTTCCACTATAATGACATAAAAAAAAGGCAAAAAGCAAAAATATCTCTGCTTCTCCTTTCCTAGAGAGGAAGATACTACGTTTATTACTGTGTTACTAAAATGAGAGTTTCCAATACATGCAATCTCTGACCAGTAGTAACCAAAGATGTTTTATTGACTCAAGAAATACTTCAAGATAACTATCCTTATGGCAGACTGTTTTCATGGTGTATATATATAAAAGAGGTGTAATCATAAGAAAATAACTGCAAAATGTGTATTATCCAGGATAAAGTGAAATTACGGTTATTATCTGAAGCCAAGTCTTCTAAGTACCATACTGTGCTCTTAAAACCAGCAATACTATAGACTGCAGGAAACATAATTTATACCTTCTGTCTCATTACAGAGCAGCAGAAATGTATACTTCAGACTTTGTAGGATCAGTTGAGGCACTTTTAAGTGGACCTTACAAATTTTGTCTTAAGACTCATAGACAGACCTCAGTTCTCCAAATAGAGATTTCAGCACTGCAGAGTTCCTTCCTGATCAAGATAGGTGCAATTTTCCAGACATATAGCTGTGGTGGGATGCTCTCCCATCAGACTTCCCCAACATGACAGTCCCTGACAGTCACATTTTCACTTCTCCATTTTACACTGAATGAATAACTCATTGGTACCTTTGGATCTGCTTCTCCCTGACATGTCTTCCCTTTTATGTGCAATCCACAGGAAATTCCTTTTCTTCAAGTCCTTTCCTGATAAAGTGTGTTTCATCATTATTTCTTTGTTTAGCTAGAAGTTTACTTAATTTGTCACATGTCCCAGAGCTATGAGAACTGAGCATTATGAACAAAGCAGCAAAGAAACAAAAAGCATCCTGAAAGATAAGGAACAATTATAAACTGATGTATAAAGTAGGTATGAAATGAAAGTGCAAAAAGTTGGTAGGAGAAATGGAAAAGATTCCTTTGGGCTACATTTCAACTCTATATTAAACAGCAGAATTGATTAACTGTCTTGGAATAGATTATGTAGTACAACCTCAGCATGAACAGAAATTTGTTCGTGGAACGTTCATGTTCATGGCAATAGGAATTAAAAGATTTAACTAAAAATCTAATAGAGATAACTGTTTCATGTTAACAGAAGGTCTGCCAAAGGTTAATTGTTACCCATAAGAGGTGATAATGAAGTAGGTATTTGTCACAATTTAATTTAGTTTTAGAAAGTTATCTGTGTTGAGGATTATTAAAAAATCATACCTTCAAGACAAAAGGCGGCTTCTCAGCAGGTATGTTTGCAGGAGGATATTTATCATTCAAATTTTTTAAGAATATAGATTTCAACTAAGCTTGTATTACCTAAATGCTAAAGTTTAAATGACTTCAAATGCCAGCACATTTGTAGTATACATTTATGTTCGATTTGAACCAAAACATTTCCTTTTCAGTCACCTGAAACAAAGTGAAGCAAAAAATTTGCAGGCTGACCTTTTTGCACATATTGCTATCCCACATCACAGTGAATAGGGCCAAAGGGGCCTTTACAGATTTGGAAACAGATGTAGCAACATGAATGTCATCCTAAGGTATTGATGAGCCTGGCATTTCAGAATCCCCTCCATTATGCTGAAAAAGAAGATGCCTTACTTTCATGAAGGGAGAAGGATAGCAGAGTAGATGGATGGAAAAAAAATGTGAAGGCATGTTGGTCTAGCCAAGGAGACAAAGCATAAGTGTCTTATGAAGGAACCAGCTGGTCTGAGACATAAAAAGGGGGATTATTTTCACCAGCTTTTGATGTCCAGCTCTGAGTTACGCACCTATCTTTTTGAGGCAGGTGCTAGATTGCAAATCGACCAACATATTCTAGACATCATCTGTGGGAGATTAACCTTATCCTACAGCCATCAAATTCTTTCTATTGACTGTGCAAAGGAGGCCAGTGTTATATAAATATCTACATTGTAAATGCCTAAATTTAGTTAGATAGCCTTTCGTGAGGAGGTAGAGCAGAGAGCTATGAGTTAAATTAGGATTCTTACTCAACAGGGTAAAATTAGGTATCTCAATATTCTTACTCTTACTCAAGAAGGCTGGGACTGGGAGCTTCAAGCAATAAAACCAGGCTTGTTCAGAAAGTCTCTATTATTTGATTGTTCAGCCTGAAATCAAGATCTCAGTTTAGAATACTGAGAGTATATAGAAGCTGTATTGTGAACACAAGAGAAATTATTTCAGTGGTAATATCACTCAAAAATGCATCTTCAAGCAGGTACTCACTGTTGGCATTTCTGATATAATATTCCTCATTTTTTTTCGGACCCTCTTCTGTCAGACTAGGTTCATGTAACTTCCTCATCTTGCCCCACAGAGCAGGAGAAGTTTTCTTCATGTTTGTGGCCAGTAATTTTCAGAGGAAATTTGCAAAGCTAAATTTCAACACTCCATGATAGATACATCACTAAGCTATTTTTCAAATGGCAATAGTGGTCATTAAGCAAAAACTCTGTAGTTTGAACACTGAATAAGCTAGGAATCTAGTGGGGAAAATAGTATATAATTGAATAATTGAAAATTATCATAATATACATGCACCAGGAGTAAGTAAAAGAAAGCATTTTCACATTTTAAGCCCATCCATCTCTCTCTCATTTTTTTTGGACCTAACCTATTCACTGAAAATGTGAACAATTTCATGTCTGCAGAACTCTTCTCCAGTGAATTACAATCTAATGAAAAAGTTTCAACCAACTCTAGTGATTCAAATTTTACGAGTCTGTCACTAAGTCCTCTAAACAAAATCCAGACAAGATGGCTTTACTGATGGTCAATTAGATTAAACAGAACAATTTCTTCTCTCTCTTAACACTGTGTACTATTAAACAAGGGTTGGCATGTTTTAAAAAACTTGGAAGGGGAGATGGAGAGGAAAGACACACCTTTTACAGTGTAAGAAAATTTCATTGTGCTTGAAGTTTTCTTGAAGAAAAAAAATGATCATAAATTTTACAGAAGTTCTTTCAGAAGCAAAGAAACTCCAATTGATACCAATGGCAGAATAATGTGCATAATTGGATCAAGACATAGCCATTTACACTTAACGCAAGCGATAATTCGTTAAGTAGTTTATAATCAGATCTGAGTGTTTGTACATAGTCAAAAGAACAAGTAAGAAATTGTTTGTAAATGCTAATAGGTGCATCTGACTGGTTTTGTTTAGGAGAAATTGTATCCCACCCCTTAAGTCAATGTGACTGCAAAATAAAATTCACTGCCACTTCAACATATGCGGAATTCTGTCTTCCTCTTGTGTTTCTGCATTATTTTTAAAGAAAATAAAACCACAGAATCAGAATACCTCATAGATATTGATACTTAGTATTAAAAATCTTGCTAAATTATGAATTCCCTTCAGTTGGATAATGTTACTGATAATGTATTAAAATAACTCTATTAGAATACTGTCTAATATTTATGTATCCTGCAGTACACTTGTATGGGATCTTGGTGCAAAGTTTAGATGAGGATAAAAGCAAGAAGTCATGTTGTTTGTTCATGGCATTACTTTAAAACTCTATTTTAAATCTCTAAGCTCTGTTTTTAAAACTCCTTAAACTCTCTTTTTAAAACTCTTTAAAACTTTCAACTCACTCTAAAATTATAAAAACAGATTTTCATATTTACAGACATGGTATAACTCAAGATTAAGAAAAGAGCTCAGAATTTATAGGACTGAACAGAAAAAAAGGGAAAAAAAGAATACTATTTATCTTTTTCTTGAAATTCACGTTTGCCATTTTAGAGAACCTAGCAATGTTTTCCCCTCAAATTTACTGCCACCTCACAAAAATACAAGATAATTCTGCTAATGTTACTGATCTATGAAGCAGATCATTTGCTTCAGTTAACTAAGTCCATGACAGATTATGATGTGTTTTCTGATTCCTACTAGTTAGAAAACACTATTTGCTCTTTTATTGGAATACCCTTTTACAAAATACTCTTTTGAAATTCTAGTTTCAGACACAAATACTGATTCTGAAAATGATTCAGGTGAATGGTTTCTTTGTTCTGTCTTTCAAGTTCTAAAATACTGAGAACTAAAATACAATTCCAATGGTTGAAAGATCTACATATCTAGATCCTAAAAAGCCTTTTACAAAAAAATAGAGCTGCTTAAAACTGCTTACCAGCCTTGAACACACATTTCCTGAAGGAAAAAATAAATCACACACCATGCAATACCTTAGATTTATTGTACAAGAACTACTGAACTTTCTGATAAAAAACATATTCCTCCTCATTAATAAGTACAAATCTCTACCTGATATTCTATATTTTCTATTAAGCCATTATTCTACACTGTATATATGCATCTTAAGTGGTTCTCCAACATTTATATATTTAAAGAAAGACAATCAAATGGGCTTTATATGATAGAATACATTGGCCTCAGAGATCCAGTATTCAGCCAGATTATCCAGTGTCTGGAAGTTATTGAATAGCATAACAGAGCAAATCACTTATCCTACACTACTCATTAATTTATTAGCAGCAATTAGGACACAAACCAACTGCACAATTAAGTGTAACCTGACTAATTGTCAGCACTCTTGAGGATCATGGAAGCACCTCATTATAAAGATCATTAAAAACAAAATCTATTGCACATACTTAAAGACAAATTTTCCATCTGCCCAGACCTACATATTTCTTTTCTTTAACATCTGCCAAATCCTGTTTCTTCTAGAGTTCTCATATGTATGATTTAAAAAAAAAAAAAAATCAGAATTTTTGAAAATGAAATTTCAAAACAAAATGAAAACATTTTTTATCTAAAAAGCCTCTGGTCTAACCTCTTCAATCTATGCTCTCACAAAGTTATCTTCGCTCATTTTTTCTGCCAGCATTCTACTTGTTTTCATTTACTTTTCATGTTTGACAAGCAAATAACACTTTCCATAGATGGAGTTTATATACTGACATAAATCATGACAATGGATTAAATGTGCAATATAATGCAGTAATTTCAGTTTTGCTAATCCTAAAATATGTAACTGTATAATTTATATTGTCACATGCCAAGACTTAAACTTTACAAAGGCCTCCACAGTTTTCTTCTTGCTGTAAGTGGAAACAGTAAGAGTTATGAAGAGTTTAAATTAACTTTGATCAAATTAACCAGTAAATTCAGATTTGGAAGCTCCTCTTCATTAGACAGTCACATCTTAGTACCGATATACTAGGTAAGTACCAGCCTATTGCTGGCTATATCATATACACAGAAAATTTTCTTCTTACAAACCTGTATTAGCTCCTAGAATACCATTTAGGCTAAAAGAGGTTGGTGGGAAAGGACAGGAGAAACTTCTTGAAATGATCCAGTTAGAATCATGCCAAAGAGAATGTTTTAAACTCTGTAGAGCATCATCTTCGAAGCAGTTGCAGCAATTTAAGAAGCTACTGCTCACAGCTGTCTTCCAAAACCCCACTGCTAAGCTGTATCAGTACATTACAAAATAATTCTATGTCACTTCATGCAGAATCAGATGAGTTTCCTCAAATCACTGTGAATCACCCTTCTGACTTCGACGAAGAGTGGTCACACTATCCGAGAACACACCTCAGCAGATGAATGGGATTTGTATTAAGTGGGGAACTTCCTCAATGGCTACCATTATATCCTCAAGAAAAATCTCTGTTCCATGAAGATCGAATGAATCTGGCATTCCTTGTCCTCAGGAATTAATCAAGCCTTAAAATAAATAAATAAGGCGGAAAGGAGGAAAAAAAGTCCATATTTCCTTAATTACTTCCTACCCTTCCTTTCACCTCTTTTTCTTTGAGTGCTAATTTATTTGTGCTATACTAATGATTACAGTTAGGGTTACCTGATAATCAGGATTTGCTGAGGACAATCTTTAAGTGATGACAAACCAACTGATACCTGGGCAAGCAATAGCCCTTCAAGGCTTTTGTTATGACAGGGTTCTTAGTGCTATCATAAAGATAATTCTGCTTGCTCAAGAGAAACTCTTCCAAACAGATGAATGGGATTTGACTTAATATCAATATAATATCTTCCACTTTGCTTCTGAAAGCAAGAGATTTTATATAAGAATATTCAGGGATAGCACTTATGTAGATAATTTTTTCTGTT
The DNA here is from genome assembly GCA_034781795.1 of Crypturellus tataupa. NCBI lineage: Eukaryota > Metazoa > Chordata > Aves > Tinamiformes > Tinamidae > Crypturellus > Crypturellus tataupa. Next base: position 529,432 of record JAWLRI010000950.1, on the reverse strand, counting down.
TTATCTGCAATTTCAGTCTTTCTCTTCATGCCATTTCTGGCAAGGAACTGCTTTACCTCAGATGCATTAGTTCTCTCCTCTAGTACTTTGTATAGCAAAGCTATATATGACCAATAATCCAGCCCAATTTGTTATGCCTTATTTAGTTACATAAAATACATCTTGCACACCATTTATCTTATAATAGTATGTTTTATTTATGCAGGAATGCTTCATTGAGATTTGAAAAAAAAAAAAGGATTAACAAGCTGCAAGCAGTCATTGGCATACAAAACACCATAATTTTGTCTCAATTTTCCTTTCAATTAAGAAGTATTGGCAAAAGCCCAAGTTGCAGTTCCACAGAGCTAGATCCTGCTTGCTTTGCTCTCAAGCAAGTTATTACCTAATAAAATTCATGGGGTTACTTAACTGAGAGAATTGAATGTAGATCATCTGTAGGTCATATTAATGGGGGACCCCAATCTTGGCTTTTATTGTTGCTTAACTGATTGCAACAACATTTTTATTACACTGATATATGCTATAGCAGCCAGTATAATTTTCTTTAAAATATTTTATGATAGTCCACTTTTAGGCACAGCCTAAAAGCCATAGTAGCCTTCAGCCATAATTAAAGAGAAAAAGAATATACATTGAAAATTTTTCAAGGAATTTCAACCAATTCCACCAATTCCACAAATTTAACTGTGCTTCCTAACTTAGTGATCTCTTATGTTCTACTCTGGTTTTGAAAGAATGATCTCAATTTTGTAAAAGAAGCAAATACTTAAGAGTCTAGCATTTACATTTATCATCTGGGTACAGAAAAGAACATTCAGGCATATGAGGACCAGCTCTGTCTTAATGAATTTTTAGGACTCTTCAGTACAGGCAAATTCATACACTTTATTATTTTCTGACTCATATCATACTTCCTCTCAGCTAGGTGTACATTTGTATATGAACATGAATTGGATTTGAAAGACCTGCAGAAGAACATGAAATAAATTTCACTACATTGATGTGGGAGAATTTAACTCTGATTTTTCTCCTTATTCTTTCATCATATTCCTTTCTTCTCACTCCTGAATCAGGTTAGTTAAAAAATACCATTTATTTTTAAATTGCTGAATTTAAGCTTCAGATAATATTTCTTAAACTGAAATGTTTATGCAGGTGTCCCTGCATAGGCCAAATAAATTTGATGGAGCATAGACAGAAGGAGAAAGAGAGCATACTACAACACACTGATCACAAAGTAGATCCTGAGATGCTGAAATTTTGGGAAATGCTGACCTTGAAGTCTGAACCAAGGAAAAACATTAAAAAAAAAAAAAAGAAGGATTTAAGAAGTCTAAGAGCTTGATGCGGGGGGAAGCCTGCCACAAAACACAACCATACAAATAATCCACAGTAGTCCAAAGACAGCAGGAATTTTCAGACACACACACACAAGGTGATGGCAATCACCCTGTCAATATGCACAGCTGAGACCCTCAGTGAAAAGGAAACTATCAACCATCAGCATTTCGTATAGATGAATCCAGAAGGATGATTTTAGGATCATCTTGTCTCCAGCAGAAGGTCAGTACAGACACTATTGCTGCTTAATTTTTAGAACTTGCTCAATTCCAGCAGGAGTCAGCAGACCATAAACTTAGTACAGTCAGTGAAGTTAGAATGTGTCTTTTTCCAAAACAGTTTAACTATGCTTTTATGCATAAAGGTTCCTTCCTAGTCACTCTTAACTCCACTGGAGAAAGCTGATTTTCCACCACAGTTGAATAATTAATCAACCAATAACAAGAAAATACGTATTATACATTACTGATCTCAACATAAAGACTTCACTACTGCACCATTCATTATCTTAAACCCTTCAAACACATTTTTCTTCATCCACTGTTACCTGTTTGCCCTTGCTGTAGTCATTTCTATAAAACATCTGGCATTAGGAAAAACAAGTGACAACTACTTAATGGTTCATTGGCTCACATTTTCAGCAAGTCTGTTCTTCAGTGATGAGGTTATTCACAGTCTTAGGGTTATCTCTTCAGCTATTACAGCAAATACTTCGCAGTGCTATTCCTTGTCACTAAGAACTGTTAAAATAATAAAGCTTTGACAGTTATCTTTAAAGAGAGGTTTATATTAAACAAGTAGCTAAAGTTAGCCTGTCAATGCTGGAGCGAATGCTGGGTTTTTCAGATTTTTATTTAGTCTTAGATTAAAAGTATTTGCTCCTTAAACCATTTTCCTCAGTCTCCTGTCTTCTTTTGTACATCCTGTAGTCAGAAATTAAGCTTCTGGGCTCCAAAAGCACATTTTGCTAGTATATGGCAATCTACTGCTTATTTCACCTTTTCTGTATGTAAAGGCATGTGTCAGGGTGAGGAGGGTCTTAAATATTTTGGAAAAGAAAATTTTAAAATGAGCTTGAAAATAAGCAGTTGACATTTCAAATGCTAGAACACTACCCCTAGCTATTGGATTGTGATATTTGTATCCACAGGTGATAGATTTCAAAAATATACCAAGTCTCCTGAAGCCTATTATCTTACAGCAGCATGTCACCACTCTTTAGTCCTTAAATAGAGGCTCAAGTGAACAGAGAATTTAGTTTCAGCTCTGGATTTGTACAGGGACTGAGTAAGGGCTACAGGAAAAATAACCAGATTTTACAAACTGCTCCGACAGAACCCTCCATCCAACACATACCTAAAAACAACCCCAAACTTGTGATCAATTGTCCTGAAGCCTCATTTGAAAGCTGTCGGATTCCATTTGTACTGTTCTCTTCACTACAAAGTACATTTGAAGATAGCTATGAGAGGTTTAAATTTCTAACAAGACAAGATATAGTACTGAGCTCTTCTGATAAAGGAACCTCATAAAAGCTTTAAGGCTCTTCCTCCTCCCCAACACCTCTCTACATACTTAGCAACTCCCTTAGGTATCTGTAGTCACTCTGAGTTTCATTTTACAATTGCATCATTTCTCATTGTCAAAACTCCAGGTATTTTTCCTTTGTTTTATCCGAATGCGTATGTGCGAAGATACTCTTATAGATCCTTTCAAGAGGAAAGTTATTTGAAGGATACAAGCTAAAAATACCATGTAGAAAGTGGTCCTTAAAACCCCAAACAAAAGGCAAAAGCTGAGAATAAGATATTCTTATACTCAAAGGCTACAGTTGTTAGTGTAAGCATGGAGATACATTATTTCTTTAGTAGAATTGGTTTCAATAATCATAATCAATGTTTTGCCTCATTTTCTTGTAATCTCTAGCCATATTCCTTTTGGTTCAGATTCCTGCAGTACAAATTTTTCCTTTTTTTTTTTTCATCTCAGTTTCAGATCCACAGATCATTCTTGATAACATGAGGCTCTCACTTCAGTTCCCTTTTCCACTTCCCTTGCCAGCTTTACCCGGACCTGTTAGACGTCCAGTGACACCAGGCTTTTGGGACATGCTGGCCCATGGACATGGTGAAAGTCGCAATGAGTGCTCTTTGTCTCCCAAGGCAAAAAAAAAAGAGATGCAATCTGCTTTTCAGATTACTGCCTTCTCAGCAAACTGAATCACATTATTTTCCAAGAATCCCAGAAAATCAATTGTCTGCAAAAATTATTAATACCAATATCTGCAGGGAATATCACAGCTTAAACTTGGAGAAAAGCCTTTTCTATAATTGAAAGTTTTCACCTGAACTACTTGATTGATTTTTTTTTCAAATAAGTTAATGGAAAAAAACAGTTTTCTCATATACAAAATGTGTTGCTAGTAGAAAAAAAATCTTTAAATTCTTTCCTTTATAAGCTTTTCTTCATTAGAAAGAAGAGAGATGATAAGGAATGCCAAGAAAATAAACTATCTTCTTTCCCTCCCCACTTAGATAACCAATTTGGTTTTTCAAATTAAATGGAAAAAGTGATGTAATACAGCTTTCAAGATGTGATGAATATCTGGAAAACTTAACCATAAATACATAGCTACTTTCATAGGGATTCCAAAATCATCCCAATACTGGCCTATTGAATGAAGTTGTCATCAGGCTGCTTATACACAAACTTAACTGTGAGCAAAGAAATCAAACTAAGAAAGGATTCTTATGAAATCCAACTGTAGGTTTATTGTTGTTATTTCAGAATAAGAGTAATCAAACTTTACAGATTTTTTTTATTTTGGGGCGGGAGAGGAGGAAATGACATAAATTTTGAGTAAAAGTGTTTCACCTTTATTGGTACCAAGCTAAAAATAAATATTTTTTTTAACCAATGTCTTGATGACAGTTTAAGTCAGTTAAGCTTAAACAACCATCACAGAGGTGTCCTCTCGTATCACCAAACACAACATTATCTGCAGCTTTCAGTTTTAAGTGCAGAACATACTTTGCAGCAGTACAAATACCTGCAATATGAATTACATTATTATATCTCATCTGAAGCAAGTTAATTTCTGATCAGAACTACAAATTTATTCTTTCCTTGCTCATTGTTTCCTAAAGATATATATTTATAGAGTAAAATGCAATTTACATATGGGCAAAGCCAGAAAAGAAACACCACAGGTCTCTGCTTTAAGATATTTAAGACTCTGCATGTGGCATGTATACTTCCAAAAGAAATATCTGGCTTGTATATATAGCGGTGTGCAAATTACCTTCTTTTCTCCCATTCACTACTGTCAACCACTAGGTGGTAATGTTCACTCTGCGGACATTACAAAAGACAAACCACAGGTGACATTAAAATAAACTCTGCCCTCACCTATGCTTCTGCAGCCAGCTGGTACCCAGAACTGCATTTGCCTTCATTCCTTTCATATCGATAACTTTATTTAACGTTTGTGGCTTGTTTTATCCTAAGTCATAATCGAGCACAGAAAGGTGTCACATGGGCATCTCCATCCTTCTGCATCCTTCCATCATGCACCATCATGCAAACATGGCTCTTTCTCCTCATACATCTACACTACCCTCAAAGGAACTTGACTCCACAGATACTGATTTTCTACAGGGGAGACATCTAACAGGGCAGTTGCATGCTGTGTTGTCACCGCTTAAGTTAATATAATAATGTATTTTCCTTGATTTTTATATGACATTGATCTAATAGTTCATCTAGAAATGGGTGTTTTTCTACTCCCAGTAAGTTAAGAGTTTATGGTTTGGTAATAAAACATTACACATAAGCTACTTCTCCACTTCTAGCCTCTAATCCTCTTATAAACAGACAATACTTTGAGCAATTCTTGCAGGGGTGACATTTTTACAAAGTACTTCTATTTACTTCAGACCAAAACAACACAAAGCTTAAAAGGAGCCTGAATTCAATACACATTCTATTCCACATAAAGGCAAAGGCAGTTATGCCTTGAACTGAAACTTACTATAGAAATCATAACATAACACATGAACATAATATTAAAGTTACAAAAGAATGTTCAAGGTATTTTGTGAGATTTTTCTATCTGAAGTTCCAATAAAAAGTTGTTAATATTCTGCTGATTTCTTTTATTTTAATGCATATTTTCCTCAGGGATATTGAAAATAGCAAAAAGCATTGAAACTAAGGAGAAGTCAACAATAAAGCTATTTTACCAAGCCAACATTTTCTTTAAAGAGCTTACACACGGGGTTTTTAAGATGGCATTTCTTCTTCAAAGGCATATTACAACTAGTGAGACCCTTAAAGAGGACAATGGAACATAATGGACAGTTGGAACATAATTTCATCTCACTGCTCTTTCACTAAGGAATATTTTATAGCATAATATCCTGTATATCCAAACAGACCAGTGTAAAAGCTGAAGTAATAGGATGTCTCCCTAATGGAAAAAAACAACAGTGCCAAGAATTGATCTAATATCTAAATTATTACTCACAAAATAGTCAGCTACATAGACTTTTGATGCTTATATGCCACTGTAGCTTTCCAGAGACAGGTCTAACAACTCTCTATGCCTTGCCGATTTCTTGTTCTATTGCTTCCCATGGTTATTGATTGCCTATAATTGAGATCCACTTTCACCAGTACCTTTAGTGTCTACTCTCTGAGAAGACTTTGCTCACAGGATGATGGGTTCTGGAGAAAACAGCTGATTACCTCGTGCTTGCCCAACTAGTGAAATGACCAGAAGCAAGTGCCAAACCTGATAAACCCCAAAACTGCCATTCAGTAGAGTCCTTGCTGTGGCCATGGTTATGGTTCAAGAGTGAGATGTGGTGCTGCAGAAGAAGAGGTTTAGCATAAAAAGCTGGCAAAAAAACCCAGCTCTTAAACATCTTGAGCACATGATATCACGCAAAGTTGTCTGCTTGTTAGGACAGTTTCATAAGGTTTTGCAATCTGAGGGGAAAGAACTTGGCAACTTTTTGGCAAAATAGCTAATACTTAAAAAGCGAAATCTTCACACAGGGATATAATCACAGAAAACAGTAGCATAGCAATGTGTATAGAGACAGAATTGAGTTTTCTCCTCTTAGCTTTACCTCCACTACTTCTCATAGCTCTCCTTTCCTTCTGCCCCCTTCCCACTTCTCTATGAAGTATACAGTAATAGCTTTCTATATTTTACTGTTAGGATTTAAATTCAGTTCCTGTTACTTTTCCCACCCTTTCTTTAATCTCTTTTCCCTTTAGCAGATACTGCATATTGAATTTCAACCCGTGCTGCTTACGTTTCACTGGCAAACATGATTTTTGCTCTGCAAAATCTTTTATTTTCAGTGCCTCTCTCCCATCTTCTCACCACTTTCTAGCTTTTTAGCTCCCAGATATTCTGCCTCAGCCCCACAGGTCTTCCTTATCAGCTTTCCTCATCTCCCTACAACAATCCCCTATTCCAGGACAAATGCTTCCATCTACTGTGACCCTCAAGCCTTTGGCTATGGGGCTGCTGGGGGTTGCAGGGCTGTGTGAGGTTCCCTATCCAGCCAGTCCAGGCCCATATCCCCAGTGATGGAAGACAGGATGGGGACAGTGAATTTGGCCAGTACAGTTTTCCATACTAGCAGGGTTTACTATTGTATAGCATATTATGTTATCCAATAATCTGCAAAAAGCTTTGGCTTTTTGCATTTCATTCTGTTTGAGGACACTATCTGGTGCAGGTGCCACATGAGGTGCCTTGCTTCCAGCTGAAATCAGGATGTGACCCTAAATTAAACCAGAGTAATCATGGGGTATATACAGAAAGAGCTGAATACAGGCTGACAAATTAAAGGACAAAAAAACGAAGAAAATACCATTTGTCACTGTCAGCCCTGCTGTTTCCAATGCTCTCTTCAGAGCAGACCTGACTGAAATGTCAGACTAATCAAATGATCTAGATGGCCTCACAATTGAGAAATATTTGTCATTTATAACCAAATCAATTAAAGAGAGATTTGAAGCAACTTTACCTCAGAGGACTACATAAAAGGCTACTTTAAAAATAACTAAGAGGCCATCAAACTAGCAACACTGAAGACATTAAGTGGTAACGCAATCTTTTCTTCGTTCATACAGCTGTGTTTAAAGCAAAGTTATCCTTTCTTCAACAACTACAGCTCATTAAAAACTCTCTAAGCTTTTCATTGAAAAGAGACTTTTCACTCAGATTTATTATCTCTCGTTTTATGTTTAGCTCTCCTCACATGGTGGTCTATGTTCAAATGCCTCCAACTGTTTCCTATTCTCCTCTTTTCATGATCTACCATATCCTGTGTCATTTCCCTCTGTCCCTTTCCTCACCCCAGGAGGGTGTTGTCGCACACCTTTAGAGCTCACAAGCTTGCAAAAGTCCAAAAAAACAACACATAGTTGCGTACCCACTGTACTGTATTTGTTCATAAGGAGTAATGTAAAAAAATAATTGTATAGGTTGCATCATAAATTAAAAAAAAAAAAGTGAATCCAATGAAATGCATTAAAGTTAGCTTCAACAATAAAGGACAATCTCTTGTTTTGCAAGTTGGCAACCACAAGCGGAAAGACTGCTGTGGCTGGAGATAAATACATACAGAGTTCTGTATTAAGTCATAATCTAACCTGCATTTATGAAGGAGTAAATGCAGTGTCATTATTACACAAATGCATGTGCTCCACTTAATTCTTTAGAGATGCTGTGAAATTCTGCTACTCAAGTATGATCTATGAATTTGAGTAACTCTAAGGGAAAAAAAGTGTTAGTCTGAACGTGCAAGAAATTCTGAAGACACTCACCATAGTTTCTACATCAGCTGTGCAAGTAAAGTAAGAGCATATAGCAAATGAGGGGATGTTTTTAAATCTTGGATTCAAACACCAGAATACACTTATTATCCATTCTTTTATTCCTGATGACTAATGCTTAGAGCAATATCCTGATCAAAACTGAGGCCAATAGTACAGGTTATTTATACACTGACCTCAGAGACTTTTCATGTTAAAGCAAACTCCATTAACTCAGTCAAATCCCATGAAAGCAATAATACATTATATCATGTGTGACAAGGCATAAAGTTACACAAATTACATTAATGGGAGAGCTCAGTAGCAGCCACTCAGTTAAGTGAATGTCAACATTTCTTTCCCAGATGTAAGGACCATGGGAGTATCCCCAGGACCATAGAGGAGCACGGCCACACAGTGTTGCGCTTTGAGGAGGCCTCTGCCACTGGGTCTGAACTGAGTTTAGATCTCTACCAGGAGCGGTTTCGGGTGCCTTTTCCAAGCTTGGCTCCAACAAGCTAGGTGCTAGCCTGGCCTGCAAGACCCTCCAGCCTGCCCAACACCTGAGCTGGGGCTGCCCCAGCTGGCCCACGTGCTCTGCCCCCTTGCAGGCAGTGGGATGAACCCAGGGAGCCACCAGCCCTCACTGCACCCTGACCTCAGAAACCCCAATATTCGCAAACATTTAACAATTTCTGTAAAATTAGTGCTTGGCAGAAACTTGGCATCTCATGCCCAAGTTTGATTGCAGTTTTTTTTTTTTTTAATTTATATGCAGAAGAAAATTAAAAAGTCTGTCACTTCCATCTTATATCATGTGCAGATGAACAGACACTTACTTACTGGCCAAATCATCTCAGTCCAATCAAATTATTTAAAAGGCATCAATTCCCAGTGCTGCAGATTAGATTAGTAACAGACTGAAACTATTGCAGTCAGTTTTGTGTTACCAAACAGAATAATATAAGCAAACTTTGCAAAGAGGCAAACTTTGCAGGACAACACAGCTTTCTCAGTTACACCAATAAATACACTTAACTCTCATTCAGGTAATTTTCAAGACAACTATTATTTCACAGAATCAATGTGTTTTGATGAAAAGTATCTGTGGAATTAGCATAAGAAAGTAATATGAGAACTGAAGCCTAGCTAGCTTTAGCCCGAGAACTGAAACATAGTAGTAGTCCAAGTGCTAGACCACAGCAGTTCTAGACTGGAGAGTCACTCTCCCTTATTTTTCCCCAGTAAATAAATACTGCCAATAACTCAAACTTGCCCAGCTTGACTCCAAACACTGGGTTATGCCAGGTGAGAGGGGATGTGCACCAGACAAGCAGCTCAAGTATCACTGGACATTAAGTCACTTATTACTTAAATGACTGGATGTTTTCTGATCTCTGTGTAATGCAGTACTGTTCCCTGGAACAGTAAAGAAATACTTCTGTGGAAGCAATCTGTATGAAGATGAAAACTGGCATAGAATGGATATCGCTTTAGATAGAAACAGGTTATGACCTGACTATGACCTTTTCCAAAATGACTTTCTACTGCACGGGCACTACTATATGTCATAGGAGTTGGCTCAGGTATTCAGCCACATCCAAGATTTTCACTTCACCTGGAGAATGTAGGACAAAATGTGGTTTAGGAAAAAGGATAGGGATTTGGGAAGGCAGAAGCCTGGCAGGAACCGGCAATGGGGAAACTTCTCTGGGATAATGAAGAGAAGGGAGCCAGGCAAGGCTCTCAAGGAAAGTTTTGGTGTGTAGGCACAGGGGAAATCCAGGCACAGGTGGCATACCTGCTGGCTCCGGGTGCTGCTTCTCCATCACTTTTGATCACTCAAGCTGCTTTTTCTCATGTTGTTGCAACAGAAAAATCTGTGCGAGCACATGGCATGAAAGAGAGCTCATAAAAGCCTCTGTCATCTCTAATCCTTCTGCACGGTAAACTACTGTGACCTCCAAAGAGAATATGCTGTGGCATGCCAGAAGCCTTAAACTATTTTATTCCGTTTTTCATTCCACTTAGCCCTAGCTGTGCAACAAGTCTGCAGATAAAACACTGCAGAAATATTGCTGAATGCCGTGGCATGCTCCAGAAATAGACAGCTACTATTTACCTGCCATGCTGTCAACATCCTGCCTGTGTCTGCATTGGGCATCTCTCTGAATCACTTTACCACAGAAGAAAGGGAAGACAGATACCAAATGATGAGAAGTTTCAAATGTAGTTTTCCAACTGAGCCAATGCACTCGCCTTCAGTTTTTAATCTTTTTTTTTTCCACTGATAGGTATTTAAACTACACAGAGACTTGGTTGTGCTTACCTGTGAGTCTTCTGCACTTTTATTTCTCCCATCCCTTCTACTGACAAGGACTGAATACAACGGTTAAACAGCTGCAGTATCATTTATTTCTTTCAGTGGCAAATATGCAGGCCAATTGTATCCTATGTTATAAAAAATGAAAACTAGAAAGTAATCTGTTTTGCACTATAATAATGCACAGAGATTTTCTTTTTGTCCTTGAAGGAACTTGATATTCTGAAATAGATTTTTAATGTAAGGCTTCAATTTATTAATCCTATGACACTGTATTCATAGAAAAATATATATGGATGGGAGCTTGATTAAGCCATTTATTTAAATACAAGCCAGGCTTCCTGTTTATTTTCTATCATCGCACTGAAGGAGGAAAGCTTTCTATCTGATCCTGGTATGCATGGATTCCTCCAGTAAAGCAATGTTAAAGATTGTATAAGACTGACAAAATGCTCTGTTAAAATGATGCTAAGGAACCTGCTTCAAATTACGAAGGGCAGATTAGTTGAGCTGGCAGCTCAACAAGCCAGTAGGCTGCAGCTGAACTTGCACAGAAACTGTGAGCCCCTGTACCTCACACAGTCAGTCCTCCACCAAGTACTGCTGGTTTAGGAAAGTAAATAGCAAATGGTTCCCTGCTGTTTTGAAAGTAAAGTCACAATGATCTCGCACACATACACCACATAAAAGGAAGTTTTCTTAAGAAGTTTCATACAAAACTGTCTTCTTGTATGAAAAGTAGGGGGTATGGGGTAGGAAATGAGGTTGGAAGGGGTTGCTTGTTGCTCTTTTAGCAAAACAGGAAAGAAGGGAAAAAATGTACTACTTCCAGGCTTTCCACCCAAGGATCCAGGGAAACAGACCTAGCTGTAATATCGAACACTAACTGGTTAGTTTTCGCACTAAAGTGAAAGTTGAAAGTGGAGAAATGAGCTATGAGCTGGCTCAAGCCCAGCTTCAAAAGTATCGTACTTTCCCATCTGTAATCTTTCCTCTAGCTTCCATTGCATGGCGTGCTTTGGCATAGACTGTTGTCTGTAATCACAAATCGTATCCTGAAATAACCAACATTTGCACCACAGGCAACATCCTAACTCCAAGGCTTCATCTGTGTTTTTTGCTCCATAAAAATTGGAAATTCTCCTTTTCTGAACATAGTGTGCTTTTTCTCTCTGTTTATATTGCATCTTTCCATTTTGGCCCAGCTTAGAGTAGCTTAGAGACCTCTTCATTCCAAAATGGTGAATCCTGCTTGCAAGAGCTCTTGGCAGAGAGAACTTGAACAGCTCTTGGGGATGGAATGAAAAGGGGTTATTTTCTAGGCAAGTATAAAGAGACTTTATGTGTGTATATCTTTGTAGAATACACACAGTCTTTATAACAAGTGCTCAAGGGCTTTTTGGAGTAATTCTTGCACGGTTACCAAGAATTGAAAAGCACATATTGCAGAAAATCTTCTCTTTTGTTAAAAACTAGAAACCATTAAATTTCAATCTTCCACACATTCACAGGGTAAACAGCTTGTGCCACAGCGAACCAGAAGTGCTTGACATGGCACTTCAGTTCCAGAAGCTGCAGAACATGTATGGAAGAGGTCAGAGGTAAAAACTGAAAGTAAGTAGAATAAAAAAGATTTACAGGTGCATACAAAACTGATTTTTTCCAAAAAAAGGTAGGGATTCTTTTTATTAAAAATATTTTTGATCCTACTTTTGTGTATTAACTGATTATAAAAGATGCTTTTGAATCATAGTCTGAGTTGTCTGCTGCAGAAGTTTGTAACACCAAAGAACAACCAGACAATAACAGTCACACAATTCACACTACACTGCATTTTCATGTCATCGTACTTGCATTTTTATTCTCACAGCTTGCATCAACTCAGAAACCCTGATTATCATCTGTCACTTCCAAGCAGAAAAGTTGCCTGGTGGTCAGCAGCAGTATAAAGCAGGGCAAATTTTACTGGGTAAACATAATTGTGTATCTGATTGAAACAATATATTTGACACTAAAGTCTTTTAGAATCCGAGCACCTTTTTTTTTAAACCCAAAAGGGTATGTGCATACAAATGAATTTATATGTACACACACATGTGTACATCTATTCATACACATACATATATAAAACAAACATTTCTTCCATCCTTTTGTATTTTTATATATATATTTATATTTTACAAGATATTCTTTACTGATTAATATTACTTTAATCAGAGGAAAGTTCTCAATATCTCAACAGAACAAAAGTTGTTTTAGAAGAATAAGCTCAAACATTCAGAGCTAGCTGTATTTACCACTTAAACAAAATAAAAATCCAAAATTCATCAAGGCAGTCAGACATAACATAAATGATTAAGAATAGGACTAAGGTAAGATAATACAAACAAAATCTACAGAGTGAGGAATTTAAGATGCCAAAATGGCAAGTATAGACAGCAAGAGACAAAGGTAAGCTCAACTTTGGTTAAACTGGTTTAACTTCACTGACTTCAGACATCTCTGCAGAATAGGTCATAGAGAAGCACAAAGTCCATACTTTGACTTACCTCTCTCCCTACTTAGGAGTTTAAGCCTACTGAGTCTAATATAAAATGAAGTGATTGGCTCCACTGACACTAAGGAACAAAGAGATGCTAGTAGAGTTGGAACGAAAATATACACCTACAGAGTCTGACATACAACTTGTGTGTCCACTTCACATTTTTGCAGGATTTGTATTATATTTGCATGTATTTCCATATGAAAAAAAAAAAAACTGTACATTCAAAGATATAAATTGTCACATCAGTCAATACTGTATTTTTAAAATATATACCAGTTTATAAGTTTCAGGACGTTTCTAACAAGATACAAGCAAACATCTAAATAAATCTTCATGCAAAGACCCAAAGGTATTCGATACAGCTATAAAATGCATTGTAGGCTAGCAGTGGAAGATTACTGAAGTTTTAACTACTTTGTCTGTCTCCTGTGGGAGCATAATAAAAGTTCGTAGCATTAGGATGCGTGGATAAGCTCATGCTACAGCCTTTCATCTAATAATCTGAGTACAATAATGTACTACTGGAGACATATGTTCCAAAATGTCCATTTGTCAAATAACAGGCTGTCAGTCAATGCATTTATATTCCCCTCATAACAAACCTGTGGTAGTTTTACAGAGAGAAAAGTCAGCAGAAGGAAGACACCCAATTAGGACAGTATTTTAAGGCAGAGAAAGCATTAACAAGGGAAGAATATAGGATCATAGAGGTCACATATCAGCAAGATGCTTGCAGAAGATACAAAATCCAAGAACACTATTTCTTTGTTAGTGAAAACTTCCATGAGCAAGTGGAAGAACTAGCCTTTTCTGGAATGGGAGGGAGGAGAAATTATTTTCCAGACCTTGCCTGAAATATTGTACCATTTAATGAAGCCACTTAAAATGTTTGTTCAGAAGTCTGTGAAGGAGTGAAGGGGGTGATTATTTGAAGGCACAGAAATTAATGCTGTGATTAAGCTTACATCTCAGTGAGTAGCAGGTATTCATCTGCGAAACAGTTTGGTCAGATCCTGTTGTATACACAGTTAATGAAGTGTTTTTCCTATCGTTTCACTTTCAACAAATGAAGATTACATGCAACATTCAAGTGCTCAAAAAAATGAACAAATTTCCATTGTTTCTACCAGCAAGAGTAACTTGCTCCTCTCCCTCTTCTACATGAGGAGTCACCTCCAACATCAATGACTTAAAATCACCAAGATTATCTTTAAGAGAGGGTCATCTGTCATATTTCATAATACAAGGCCAGAGTAGAAGGTCATAACATTAGAATACAATAGTTTTAGTTAATCTCCAGTAAAGGAAAATATTGTTCTGTAATTTTTGTTGCTGTTGCTAATTTGTGAAGGTCACCATCATAAAGTGTTACAGAGGGAAAGAATTCTGAAAGAAAAAGGACAGGTAAGTTTTAAAATATTTCTCTATTGCTCTCCCCTAAACAAAAGTATCTCCCCTAAACAAAAGTAATATAAAGCTATCAGGGCAGCCTAAGTGCTTACTATTCATTCAGCCAAAAAAAAAAAAAAAAAAAAAAGGCAAAACAAAAAAACAGTATAAAGCATTTTTGTTTTTAAGCAATTTATACTTCTATTAACAGGTTCTTTCATCAGCTGTAATTAGAGGTTAGGCTACCAGATTACTTAGCATGGTGATCTAACATAAAGTCCTTGTAACTACAGGCTACACAAATAAAACATACCATCCAACATGTATGCACACAGCAAAGCCAGTAAAAAGATGCAAATATCTCTTTAAAGTACCTTAATTTTCAATAATACAAGGTTTCAAAGCAACAGTCATAGGGAACTTCTGGTTTTAATAGTTAATTTTAATTTTTTAAAAAATATATAAAGGTATTACAGTGATAAAGATATCAAGATAATCATTCAAGAACTGAAATAAATTCTACTAATGATTTCAAGCAGCAGCTTTATTCTTATGTTGATAAGGTCTGTCCCTCTATTCGCAGCAATGAAATAAGGCCAGTGATCCCCTTTGCACTTGAAATTCAGAACACAACAATTCTGTTGCATAAAGCCCCTGTAAGGTCACCACCTAAAACTCTAGCTACAAGCACCATTTATTTTAATGGAAGAGAGAGGCTACAAATCCAGGCTAGTAAATTTCATTTGATATTTTCAGAGATTATGGCAGTCAAGATAGCCAGTTTTTTCCTACTCTCAGGTTCTGAAATTCAGTAGCTTCTCCATCCCAAAATATATTCCTCAAAGTGCTTTTTTGGAATTTGTTAGTCATTTTCTAGGACCTCTTTTCAGACAGTAAAATGCTTGTGTACACAGCATGTGCATGGGTATTTTGAGAAATAGCATAAATGCCTGATTTTTTTTTTTTTTACAGTTTTATGAGCTTAATTTGATAGGATTGGACTGAAGACAGTATGGAGGAGTGACATTACTCTCAAACCACTTTGTTTTCAGTGAATAAAATAGATGATTGTGTAAGGTGATATTTTAAGATATCACAGCGATACTGTAAATTAACTCTTATCAAGGGAAACAGACTAAAAACTCCAGATTATGATGTGCTTCTCCATATATTGACAAATGCCAAGGCCCTTAATAAAAAAAAATGTATTTCTGAATTTAAATAATGTGGAAATGTTTGCACACTAAGTCTTACTCCAAGATGGCAAGTAATGTTTCATTTCCATGGGTATCTATTTATGCTAGAATTCAGCTCTTCAAATTCTTATTTTTTGAAGTAATCAACTTCAAATTAAAAATAAAGTTTCTGTAAGACATGCAAACATAACCATGTACTAGTAGAACCATTACCTTCTTCCAGGTGACTGATATGATTAGCCATGGATATTTGTGGAGCTGCTTCTAATTGCAGTAAACATGGAGTAGTATTGTTGTTTTCTGGTAATATTTTATCATTTTCAGTACCCCAAACTTGCACAGCTAAAACTAATAATGACATTTTACAAAAAAAAAAGAAAAAAAAAGAAAAAAA
>JAWLRI010000950.1:482760-513307 GCA_034781795.1 Crypturellus tataupa | reverse complement strand
AAAAAAAAAGAAAAAAAAAGAAAAAAAGAGATAATAATAAGCTTCTAAACTGCAGATGCTAGAACTGCAGCTCACAGATAAATTAGACACTCTTGCTTGCTTGTTTAGTGAGAAGAGGGGGAGGGATTAAGTTTATTTTCCTCCCACATGCTGACATGAATACTTAAAAAGGTATCTTAAGCTCCACAATAATCAGGTCAAAGTGTTGCCCATATTAGAACGTAAGGAAATACTGGTTAAAGACATAAGATACACACTAAATGAAGACCCAAACTTGAGAAAAAGGATGAAACGTGAATCCACTTACAGCTTCCCAGTCCCAGAACGCATTCAGATGCGGTAGCAAGGGGAGCCCTCGGGAGCAGCCAGATTGCAGAGCAAACACCTGTCACGCTTGATTTTGTACACGTAACGCTGCGCAGTATTATAGCACTATATAGTTATACACAAGCCTATCTTGCAAAAAAAGCATGCGTGAGAGGTGACAGCTCTTAACGCCTAGAATTGTTTTTCCCTTTGGCCTGGAGGGCCTGTTGGGGCCCAGAGAGATGTTCTATATGTCTGGGGTTAATTTAAACTGCAAGCAGGAGATTATTATCCTATCCAGCAAGCACTTCTAAACAACAGAGTTTTTAATGTCTTCAAAAACAAGTGCTGTGTAACAAAATTACTTCCTCCTGGTATGAAGAGAATCAAGCTGTTTGAGCAATGAGGAAAATCAAGCCTTATTATCATTACTTATATGGCAAAAGTACAAAAACCTACAGAGAATGGCAGACAAGTGTGAAGAGTACTCAGTGTGCAGACATATCTCTCCATTTCCAAGGGTCATCTTTCCATTTTTATAATTCAGTAATGTGTCATAAGGACATCAGAGATACATTTTTGTGTATCAGAAGTTTGCTTCAGCTTTCAAATTTGTCACAATACCTGAGCAACAAACAGCTGCTTCAGATTGCTATCAATTAAAATATGCACAACATGGGGAAATAACACTACAGGCTTCATGGGGAAGACTGCTTCCAATGTAATTTACAGTAATTAAAACACTAATTTAAAAATGTCATTTTCTTCAAAATATTTTGATAAAAATATTTATAATGGTTTTAACAGGGTAACATTGATATGCATTTTTTTCACAACTAAATCATATTGACCAGAGCGAGGTACGTCCTGTGGTGCAGTTTGCCTCCCACTGAGTGACTTGTGGAATCTTTGCAGCATTTCTCTTATACTTGCTGCCAAGCAGCCCAGATTTCCAGCTTGGATAACTGAGTCAATGCAAATCCAATCTACTTGTCAATGAAGGATTTTATTGGCTTGCCACTGCAGAGAGGAGCTGAGCTGCACTCCAAATTTCTGTTTTCCTTTGAGGAGTCGGTAACCGCAGCCTGTGCGGAAGCAGAAACAACAAGGAACAGATTCTCAGCATGAGATGTGTGAATTTGTTGTACCTGCTTGGCATGCTGCTTACCTGACAACTGTAGGAGCAGAAGGGAGACAGCAGAGCTTGCTTGTTCTGGTCAGTATTGACCCGAACCTCTTAAAGCACTGCCCTTCTCCCGCCAGCAGAAAGTAGACCCGAAAAACAGAAAAAGGGGAAGAATAAGAGTCTCAAACAGTGCAAAGGAATCATTTTTTGAGAACCTGTCATTTAAGAGTTCTGTTTGGAAGAAATTACGTTTTCAGATGTAGTTTTCCTAAGAATAAGGACAATATATGATTGACACTCTTCTTATGCATTTATGGCTCAGTAACTTCGTCCACCCAATTACACCCATCTCTACTGCTCATGAAAGAAATATAAAGGTGGCAAGGGTAACTGAAGATGCCTGAAAATAATCAGCCAAGAAGTGGCTGCCTCTCCAGTGAAAGAAAAGCTTCCTGTGTAGTTAATGTGTTAAAACTTGCCAGAGAGTCTCAGAAATACTCCCCTCAAAGCCTACCCATAGGGAAAAGCCTCAAACTGGGAAGTTGCAGTTACTCATTTCAACTGTTTCCTCATCTTAGGTGCTCAGACATGTACTTGACAGTGCAGAGAGAGGAGGGAGGGAGGGAGACAGACAGCTTCAACATAGCATGCTCACACATTGCCTGAGCACTAACATTTTGTTATTTCCCAATGCACACCTTCTATTCCCCTTGTAACTGGAGCAGCATAGTAATGTAAGCCATCCTCCTTCCCTCCCCTTTTTAAGGCATTATCTGCAATTACTTTACTAATTCAATAGAAAGCAGATGGTAGCTCTAAATTTAATGAAAATGGAAGATAAGCAATATTTTATCTTCAGATTAAAAATTCCCTGGAGAAATGACAACTTCATAAAGTCACTCACAAAAGCAGACCAAGCTGCAGCCATAGCCCCAAACCTGAGCACAGTTACATTACCTTGTTGGGACTACTACCACAAAGCACTGGTTCAAAGGATAATCAGATAATCATAAGTCAAAGGCAAAGAGAATCTTCTTTGTATATCAACAAAAATGAGATTTTAGGAAACAAGTTAATGTAAAACTATTAAACAAGAGAAAAATCCAATGTAGGACATTAATCCTACACTAGCTATTCATATTTTAGATTCTTTCCTCAATAACTCTCTGTTCTGATATGTTTTTAGTGGGACTATCTTCTCTCCGCTGTCTTTCTTTCTGTACAGTCTTAGAAATTTTATTGTGTTTGAGTTCTTACATACAAAGGAACTGAGAATCCATCAGGAACTGTTTCCAAGGACAAGTGCAAACTATATTGGAAGACAACTGATAGTTTTAAGAGACAGAAGTTCAATTATACCTGACTTGATCTTCTCATAGTACAACCGCTTCTGTTAGGTCCTACAAGCAAATACTTGACTTTCTTACAGTTTCAACACCTGAGCAACTCCCAAGTTAATATAAAGCCTCAATCAACTTCTGCTGATTTTGGAGTCTTCATGCCACCAATCTATGAGTGTATGCCCTAAAAATTAATTGAATTTAAATTTTTGAGCTTTAAAGTAAGATTAAGCCTCAATTGGAATGTATGTTAAGAACAAAGAGAGAGAGAGAGAAAGAAATGAGAAGTAGACTTTAATTTAACAGGCATGGCAATTATTAAAAACAAAAATACACCATACATAAAATTCTTCTTGGAGTCACTAATTTCAGTTATTTCAAAATAGCAATAATAAGAAAAAATTAAAATACATCTTTGTACTTATGGACTATTTGTTGGGAGAGAGAAGAAGAGAGAAAACTATTATTCTGAAAAGCACTTTGATGTCAATGAAGTACTCATAATTCATGGTATAATGGTCTTATTGCAGCTTGCATAACACTGTCAACATTATTGCATCCAACACAAAGCCCAAGAAATAAAAATACATAAAAATGTCTCCAAACAGGAAATGCAGGTAGGTGGAAAGCAGCTGTTCAAACCACAGAGGTGTTACTTAAATCAATTCTTACTTCTGTTGACAGAGTTAAGATAGCTATGACAAATCACAAATAATGAAGACCTCAGTTTTACAGCTCCTTTGAAAAATAGCATCTCTAAAAGCATGAGACAGATAAACAAAACATTTCATTCACTCCATAATGACCCAAAGAAACTTGATATCTGTTGAACTGCCATCCACATTCCTTAAAGTTTCCCCAGACAACTCAGAGGCATGCTCTTATTTTATCTGCGGTCAAACTAACCTTGCTTTCTTGCTTAACTTTTTTTTTTTTTTTTTTTAATCTGGCAATGGAACCTGTCCTGGTCTTGGTCTAAGTTGAAAACCACAGAGAAAGAGAAAAATTAAACTAATGCATCTTTAAAGATCTGGCAAGCCAAAACAATTGGTTAGAAGTGACAGAATCAGTTGGAAGGAACAGAAATCTTCCTTCAGAGACCTGGATAGGCAATTACCAGTTACGAGGCCAATACTGCCCATCTAACCTATTGCTGTTTGGTCCAGGCACACAGTATTTCACACAATATATGAGCAATTCACTAAGTTTTTGGGCAAAGAATTAGTATGAAGTCTCACCTTCTGTCTTCAAAAAAAGCCTCCAAAAATGCACCAATTGTATGTATTCACTAATTCATTTTGGTTGGCTTTAAAATATGGCATAATTCTTCTTCAGTTAAATGTAACCAATGCTTTGTGCAGCATTGTGCATATAGACTGTGTATTTAGAACAGCCAGTTCTTGCATGCTTCTGTCAGCTGTTATTCTCAGATATGGTATTAAACACTCTCTTTGCATGCTGAAGAAAGAAGAATAACAACACATTTGTATTCTGCTGCTTCAGATACCCTGAAATAGGACAGAAATGGTTCCAGCAGAAAACTGCGATAAAGTTCAGCCAGCATCAATGGAACTAGCAGCTTCCCAAAAGACCTGTTCCCTTTCCCAAGATATGTGCATGTTCAGCTTGCCAGAAGGCTCCAGCACCTCCCGTAGGTGCAACCCAGTGTTTACACCCACACGCTAGCATTGAAGACCCCTCCTGGCTACTCCCTGACCTTCATGTTGATCCATCCCATCTCCAAAACTAACTGGCGTCTTTGGCACACAAAATCCTTTTATTCATATCTTGGTGGCGCTTCAGACTGCAGACATGGCTGCATCATTTGCCTCAAGCCTTTTACCTTTCCACACACTCCACATAGCAAAGAAGGTTGTGGTTTATAAGACCAGACCAAAGTTTCTATTTTTGATATATGTAATTCTAGAGTAGGCTAATACAATCTAAGTAGTATTCAATGATCTGGGTAGATCTATGGTCTTCATACCAGTCCTTTTAAGATGATAAAAAAGATCACAGCAGGAAATAATTGTTTGCACATGGGAACCCGAGGGTTGCATTACACTAAGCAGGCTTCCTAAGATTGGTGGTCAAAATGCCATTGGAGCATAGGTCTCCTGAGTGTTCCTCCCTCACACTTTAGATACCCAGCTCTTCTTGCTTCCTTGTGTCGATTCTAATTTCTGCAGTGTCACATTAAGCTGACAGTGGGTATATAGTGTCACAGAAAGTTTCCAGAATCTTTTCACCCTTTGACATCCATCTCATCCTCTCTCTCTCTCACTATTCTGTATTTCCATGACTTATGCCACCTTTAGATTGCAGAAGTTACAGAGAACAGAAGGCCTACATCTTACACTTCACAGCAGATACTAAACACGCATACAAAATAGCAAGTGACCAAAAAGACTGATACTATCTAATAATGTGATCTAATCACACTTGAGCTTTAAAACTGCAACTTCTCATGCAAACCAACAACAAACTCTTCCAACGCATCTTTACAGAGTAAAGTGTCACTGAACTTTGAGACAGAACTCTATGCTTCAGATTTTGGAAGATGAAGGCTCAAAATAGTTTTGCCAGGACATCTGTGAAAAAGTCCCCCCTCTTCTGAAAACAGGCTCTCAGAGAAGATCCAGGATGCTTCATTATACTGAAGTTTTTAGAAGAAGAGATTTTGAAGTGCTATCTTCTTGTCCGCATACCTCCTGCTGTATAGCTATTCTTTAGGAAGCAGATACAAGTACTACAATGCAGTTGCTTAACTTGCCACTCTCTTTCTCATTGTCTCAGTAAGTTACAAATAGTTCTATAAGAAACAAACTGGACAAGACAAACGAAAACAAAACAAAACAAAAAAGATGGCGGAAATACCTTGAGGAAGTTAAGAGTCATCATTTTTTTGCAGTTATTCTGCCTATTTTTAAATGAACCATGGTTTCGTAGGTGAATTTCAGTGGCATTTAATATTTAGGCAGAATCTTTCTTTCCCTCATATTCACCTGGAGCAACATCTGGAGGATATCATAAGAATCAAAAGAAAGCTCAACGGCAATGTATTTTAACTTTTTAACAACAGAGCCACAAATATGCTAAATTACTACAAGCAGGGCTCAATCTCTTCACAGTCGAAAAAAGTATTTCCGAGAAACATGAAATAGCAACAGAAAGCTGAGATGGAGAAAGGAGCTAACAAAATGTACATCTTTTTCTTGTTGGCATTGGATGCATCCAGTTCAAAAATAGTTAGGGGAAATAACGAAGCAAACAAAGGAATCGTAGTCACTGAGTATCAATTCATTTGCCATGAAACAGTAAGAAACAGACAGACCTGATGGGTAGTTGCTAGATCTCTTTTTGATACTTGAAAGAGAGGCTGAAGTCAGTAATAGTCATGGCTAGATGAGCAGCTATTCTCAGGCTAAAGGTACCCTGCATGAACAGCAGTCTAATCACTCTGGCTTTAGCGGAATCCTCAGCTAAAGTTATAAAGTCCTTCCACAGTGCCTCAGTAAGCCAGCTCAACTTTATTCCAAATAACCCGTCTGCTGCACTCAGCTTGCCTTTCAAATATTATAATGGAAGTTCCCCATGACCAGGCTTATAGCTTCAGTCAGTATTATCAAAAATGAAATGACCTCGTGTTTAAGATGGCTGTTCTTTATTCTATCTCTTTTTATAATACATCCTCTTAGCGTACATCACAATAGCATGGCAATTATTTATTGCTGTAATTGGAAAATAAATGGTTAATCATGTTAAGTAGGACACAAAGGGACTGGCCTTGAAAATAATATAACTGGAGACTAGACCACACCTAAAAAAAAAACACCAAAAAAGTCAAATAACCTCTGAAAACTTATTTTACAAAACATTCTCCAGACATAAAGCATTAGACAGAAGTCAAATAACATTCTTTGTACATTTAATTGATATCCACGCTCAGTTACACAGAAAGCTTAAAGGCTTGG
This sequence comes from Crypturellus tataupa, assembly GCA_034781795.1. Taxonomy (NCBI): domain Eukaryota; kingdom Metazoa; phylum Chordata; class Aves; order Tinamiformes; family Tinamidae; genus Crypturellus; species Crypturellus tataupa. The sequence continues at coordinate 506,561 of JAWLRI010000950.1, read as the reverse complement.
GTTTTATTTGTTTTTGTTTAATGCCTTTTTTTTAATAAAACCACAACTACACAATGAAAAGCTCACAGACAATGTCAATATTTTATTCAAGCGAATGCAAAAATCATAGGTATATCACTATTATGTCAGTCACACTTGCAAGAGTTTCTCATTTTCTGAACTGGTTTCTTACCAGTTACTCAGTATCTCATAGTCCCAAATTCATGCTAAAAGGAAGTTCAGTAAAACCTCATAATAACAAGATTACCTATTAACCACCATGCATGAAAAACCAATCTCTGGTAAGGCCTAACATTTGCCATTTTTGACGTCTGGTGTTGACCTCGCACCCAGTAGCAATCTAAAGTCCGTAACACATCTCTCCAGCAAACAAAAAGCCCAGCGCTCAAACTGGACGCACAGGACTGTTATTCACGTACATGTGCATATCGTATGTATGCTATCCACAAATATGTGTAGAATACACGTGTAAATTAGGAATGTTATTAATCGGCATTGCTGCTGGCAGACAGAAGGTAGTGCTCTGGGACCAGAACTGTTAGGCTGAGCTTCAGTTACCCCTTCACATTTAGAAGAACCCCTGTTGGCCATGGCTGATGTATTTTGTGTTACAAGTTAGAAAAATACAACTGTTGTTTGTCAAATTATACAGATATAATGGGTGAATAGAGAATTTACAGTTCAGCTCTAGCTGAATCAAAACTGTTCACAGAATCAAAACTGTCCACAGACAAACACCAACATTCATCTTGCAAAGGAAGTAATTTTTCAATAAGTTACCATTTGGTTTAACTGCTACAACAAATAGCATAAAAGGAAACAAAGTCCCTTGAAAAGGGAACAAAAAGAATATCAGATGTGTAAGAACTGGATCTGAAATACCCAATGTATGAGAAAACTTATTTATAAAAGTTTAGCTCACACCTCACTGAGGCTACAGTAAGAATGGATATGGTAAAGTGCATATCAGCAAGATTTGCTCTGACACTGTTGAAGCCATGGTGGGGCAGAAGAGTCTTTTTGACTGAAAAACATTTTGGGTGCATCTTAGGAGTTCTGGTTCACAGGGCAAATCTACCAAGACCTATCCAAGACTATGTAAACTAAGACCACTCAATAGTTATTTACAGAATAAACATTCCTAAAGTTTTCCAGGAAGCATTTGGCAAAAGATCCCAGTAAAATACTCTCTGGAATCAACACAATGAAATTTGGCTTCAGAACAGAGGACAATGACTAAGCGCTTATCAAAATTCGTGCCCAGTAGCAATAGAAATGGCCAATTTGTGCCAGTCTATCACATCACTTTTCTACATGATCTACAGTGAAAATAACATCAGGGAAGAAATATTGCAGAACTTACAGAAGGGAATAGAGCACAAAAAGCTTTACTTTAAATGCATTTAGAGTGAGGATGGTTCAGTAACATGGGCAGAAACAAAGAGAAGAACCGCCACAAACGAAATCTGAAAACCAGGAAAACGGTTTCATACTTCATCCTAAATGCCATCAGACCAGAAAACACAAAAAACCAAAGTGTACTTAAATACAAAACAGAAACAAACAAAAAACCCCTACATTAAATAAAATCACAGCAATCAAATCTTTTTTTCTACACAGCTAAGCAGAAATAATCAAAATGGTAGCATATTAGTAGCAAGGAGTTCATATTACTCCTTGCTTTCATTAAAATGAGCCACACCAAACAGCAAACCGTCTTGCATAACTAGTGGCTTAAATAAGATAAAAATAACAGAGCATATGCTGTTTTTCAAACAACCACCCAGCTTTTCAGTGCAGTTTCTCCTTCATCTTATGAGGGAACAGCAATTATTTTCAGCAAAGTAGGCCCACCATCAGAAGCTAGTGAATATGCTTCAGCCTCTGTCTCTCTGAAAACAGATTAGCTTGTATTCTCACAGTATAAACGTCAGTTTTATGGGTTTCTTGGCTGATTTATGATCAGCCAAAACTGATTCAGTGCTTCCTGGGCCACCAGGAGAGGAAAGATTCCTTTCCCTCCCCACACCACCTAAACAAAATATATTTTATGACCTCATTAGCTTGGTCTGAACCATTTGCTCCTTTTTTTTGTAGAACTAGAGCCTTAATTTTAAGTGCGAGTTCTCACGAAGCAGCACCACAATGGCCTGAGCAACCTGGTTCATAGGCTAGTCTTGCACTGACACTGCATCAACCACACCTGGCATCAGCTGAGAAATGAGACTACTCCTTAGTTTTACCATGGCCATCGTAAATTTAAGCGTAAAAATCATCCCACAGAGACAGAGTGAGCTGGCAAGACGAAGATTTATTCTCAGACCTTTCAATAGCATCTCACTCCATACAAGAATCCACAGTTTTCATTTCAAAGGTAAAGTGTGCATTAGAGCCAATGGTATTTGTAAGAAAGTAAAGATGACGCCATGGCATTATGGCTAAAATCAAACATCTAAGATGAAATTTACAGTTTATATGAAATATGGTGCATGCTTAGAAAGATGCAGCATTTCATTCATTCTGTATTATTGTAGAACTTAGTTATAAATCCATAAGTAAAAGAAGTCTCAAAATAACTTTAGCAACACAATCATAACAATCTTATAAGCAAAAAGTAACTAGATATGCTTGATTTCTCCCTTCCTTAATCTTTAAAAAAAAAAAAAAAAATCTATAAGCAGGAGCAGACAATAGCCCCCAGATTTTATAAAAGTCTAATTCCTTTTACTGTGATCGGACACCAATTAATGTAGCCTTAACTTTTGCGGTAATTCCGGATCAGACTACAGGGTATAAATTTTTCCATCATATTTCAGAAACAAGTATTCTATCATTTACCTCAAACCATATATCATTCAATCTAGGAGCTCAGCTACACTGTCAAATTATGTCAGCCATGTTACCAGCTGTCAGCTGAGCTCAAATAAATTCTGGTAAAGACATTTTAGTCCCTTTTTTTTGCTTATAGTGCTTCTCTACTTGCATGGAAAAATGTCTGTCTAAACGAATGAAGCAATTGGAGAATATATTTCAGTTCCTCCCTCTCCATATCATTCTTCCTTTAAACAAGTAAAGTGAGAAATAAAAGGAATATATAAAGAAATAAAAGAAAATAAAAGAAATAAAAGGAACCTATATTCTTTACTATAGTCTCCTATAGTGTTTAATAAAGAGTTAAATAAACTTTCTTGATGTCTTTAGACCCTGAGCTGCAGTTGGAAATAAATTTTTGCTCATTATATAATTTCTATTCAGAAACAAAATTGAGAAGCCAGACAGCTTATTGGCAGACCAAGTTACAGTATAAAAAAAAGGAACTGTCCAACACAAAATGAGCACTTAGTTGTTCTATTTAAAAGAAAGATTAGACTTTTTTTTTCAGGAATTCTTGAAGATTGGTCAAATTCAGCGAGTTGATATTTTTCCCCACCATTTCACTAGCAAATAGAATGGTTGAAAGACGAGCTAACCTTCAGCCTAAACCATCTCACCAAACTTCAGAAAGGGTCTCCATAAAGGTCTAAAATATTTTCCTTCCATATACAGTAATGATAAGCAAAAATCAATATAATTTAAGATCACATAAGAGTAATGGAGAATATCTGGTTAGTAAGCTGCCAGTCCTTGAAAAGAAAAAAAAAAAAAAATCTGTGCACAGGTGCAGAAAAAGTTAAACAGTCGTGGTCTTTTTTTTTACATATAAATCACTCTCCAGACTACTACAATCCTTTAATCTTGCTATTTACTTCTATCTCACCTTACCCTGTCCCATTTCTTCCTTCCCTTAATTCCTTAACTCCTCCCACCTCCACCTTTGCACCATGAGTTGCAATCTCAAAGTGTTGTAGAGAGGAAGCGAGTGCAGTCCCACACGACCCATACTGAGCCGTGTCCCTTCTAGGACGGGAGCTAGTTGAGCAATGTATCAGAAACATGCAAAGGCCCCCTCAGGCACACCAGAAAACAGAGATATGCTTTGTATGAATGGCTTAAAATGTGGACAGCATAGGATACTTGCAGACCAGGCACTGGCCAAGACACACACACCACTCTTTGTGTCTCATCACCCTCAGTCTCCAGCAGAAATGTGTTCCATCTGCACCACAACCAGCCTTCCACATATCATGGTCCATTCCCAAAGTCTACTTCCTAAAATAGATTGAGCATCTTAATCCTTAATCATTATTAAAAAGAGACTCTTGGGGAATTGACCAAAACAAGCAGTAACCACCCACAGAGAAAGTCTCTGTTTGCCAGAGTGTCCTTGTGCACTTCTCTTTTGGTCCTTGCCTCCAGGCACGACGAGACCACTTTAAAAAGTCATGCCAGCAGACAGGATATCCATTGCCTACCAGCTGTTCTTGCAACCTAATTTAAAGATATCTGCAAAACAGTCATCTAGCAACCTATTACACAAATGAAAAACTTTATCAAATAATTGCATTAGCTTCATCCCTCTGAGCAGACACATGCAAATTATTGTAAGGAGCAGTGTTTGCCCAGCAAAAATAAAACAATATTGAAGCTAGTTATCTTTCTAGTTAATATCAAAACCCAGTTCTAAACCACAGCTGGCTCTCCTCCTTGCACCTTAGCGAGACTGGAACAATTTAACTGACGTCTGCCACGTGTCAAGATTTTTTACAGAAAAGTTTTCTTTTAAACTTTTCTGCAAATCCTTAATTAACCATTCCTTAAGAGATCTCATCTCCAAAATCACATATTGCTAAGCTACATATTATCCATTCATTTAACCAATTAACTCAGAATAGTACATGATTTTAGTAGTTTAACATACTTTAATTTTCATCTGTATCACAATTAACTTTCTACTTACAGTTGTATTTGCCAAGATAATATGCAGACACTCACCATTGGAGGGAGGGGTATGGGTGAGGAAGTAGCACCTACATTTCTCAGGCACAGGTCTATATCATTTTAAAATTAAAATATCACAGAAAACCAGACAGTTCAAGAATAATACTCCAGCTTCGGAAAAAAAAGCCTCAATTACTATCATGTGTAATCTTTTCTTTTTTTCTATCCATTAAAAATGTGGAGGAAAAACTATGTCTGAATTTGTCTGAGAGAGATCTAGAAATATTTAATCCTTTAATTTATGAATTGAATACCATATTAAACCCTAAGGAAGTCCTTCAAATAAATAATAGCTTCCTTCCTGACAAGGATTCAAATTTGTTATTCTTTAACCATTGGGAGATGAATGGAAACAGCAGCAATACTTGCGCTTGACATTGCAAGATGCGACAGTCTGAAAATGAGGTGCTCCTACTCCCAGGGATCAAAGTACCAACAAACAGCAACTTAATAAACTCTTTCACCTCTGTGTTGTAGTTATTACACGCCGTTCCTTAACAGCACCTCATCTTAAAACTGCACAAGCTGCTTAAAAATGTTCCATTTCCTTTACAGTATTTTAATACCATGTAGAAAGAAATGAGTATATTTTCCTCATTACTCAGGTACAGCTGTTTCCTCAGTGATAAATATTGAAGAGTTACCTGGACACCATCTAGGGACACACAAAGCACAGAATTAAGTTCTTTTAGTGCGACTGAAAACAGCTAAATATCCCGAAGACCTAAATTCCACAAGCTTATGCTAAAATGTAAATTCCCAAAAGACTTCAGACTGGACATCATGAATATCTTGTCAGTGTCCATATAAGAACCCCAGAAGCTTAGAATAACATTTTTGGAGACAATAATTAGAATGCATTAAGATTTTCCACTGATGTATGGTGGATTGCACTTCTGCTATCGTAAAGACATTAAAAGTCTATTTTCAAAGAACCAACAAAAATCAGGAAACTTCTCAGTCACACAGTATCCTTATTAAAAATGAATGGCATTAAAACCAGCCAGTCATTAGTAATAGCCAGCACATCCCAAGGATAAAAATATCTGAAAAGCTAGCACAATAAATGTTTTTCAAGTACAACTTATCTTGATTGATCAAAGTTAATTCCTTCAAAGAGTTTTTTTTTTGTAAGTATGCAGTATTCTTTTTTCAGTTATTTTATTGTATATGTATTTATATCATAGAAGACTCTAATCCTGTCCACTTTTGAAAATGTTACCAATTGAAAAGGATGCTTTGCAAGCATCACTATGTTTATTTTGCTCTAGACAATGTTAGTATTCCATCACCTACAGCACATAGATAGTTCAGTTCCTAAATTGAAGATCAGCAAGAAGCATTCTTTTGGGTTTAATCTGGAAGAGCCATCAAGAAATTCCTGGATTAAAACCAAACTGAGATCTGAGAAAAACTTTTCCAGTGAAAAAATACACATTTCCTGACACTCATTCAATGACTTGGTATAGATTATGCTTAATCAGTAACTTAGATTTGGGCTTAAGCAAAAGAAAGTGTTTGCTTTTGTATTAAAAAAAATGATATTTATGTTAGAAAATATTTTATTCACACTGTAATAAAGAAATGAGATTTATATATGATTTATCTTTAGGAGGACGAGTTTGGAGGTTCAAGAGTCTATGACCATAAGACTGTTTTAAATTCTTATGAAATCAAAAATTATATACTGACCATTTAATAATGGCCAGCTACTCCAGACCTATTACTCTGTTACATGATTGACATGCAGCTTCGATGTATCTTTAAGACAATATTTCTGTCTTTTGGCCAAGCCATTTAAAATCATGTTCTTGGAGTTGCTGATTAGTCCTGTTGTCTGCCAAAATCACATTTTTCCCATAAAACAGCTATTCTTAGGCTTATGACCTATTGTCATATCATCTTCGAAAAGACCTTCAAGATCACCGAGTCTTATCACAAACCCTTCAACACCCCACCTGCTAAACCATGTCCAGGGCCGCATCTACACATTTCGTGAGCACTGCCGGGAATGGTGACTCCACCACTTCCCTGGGCAGCCTGTTCCATGCCCAGGAAGCCTGTCCAGCTTCATGACACTTTCTATGTAGAAATTTTTCCTAATATCTAACCTGAACCTTCCTTCATAGTTACATATATGGGTGATTTCTCAGGCTTTTGTATTCTTCATGAGTTAGAGTCCTTCCTTTGCCATAAATAGAAAACCACAAGCAAATCTTCTGAGTTCACCAAATACACACTCCAAACAACTTTTCCTTTCTTTATTTTTTTTTCTTTTCTTTAAAAAAGTCCTTCATTTTTCTGTATTAAGGACCAGAATTGATGGAAACTACCTAAACCCAACTGACCATAACAGACTAGTGGTTTTGACTGAACCTTCCTTTGGAAGGGGAGGAGAATTTTCCCTTGGTGAACTATTCACTAAAAGGAAAGGTGAATGGCCTAAATGGTACCTCAGAATAATGCCATTAATGGATTAAAATGTGTGTATGTTAGAAAGACTAAGGAAGTCTTACATAGTGCAATTCAAAGTTAGAGTGATTGTGATTAAAAGAGATTTTTTCCTCTTTTTCCTGTATATTTTCCTATTCTTGTGCAGAAGGCGCAGTCTCTCTAGGTTATGCTAATGTAACAATTCAGCTTGAATATATCAGAAATTTATACTACAGCTGCCTCAGGTTACCTCTCAACTTACTGTTATTGGGTTATAGTATTTTAATAGGTCATGGCTGGAGACTAAATGCAGGAAGAGACAAAATAGCCAGGTGTCTCAGCTTTCAAAAGAAAGATAAATCCCTGATTCTTCTTCTTAATATGGACACTAGCTAGAAAATAATCACAGTGTTTTATGGTCCTTGAGTCAATTATCATGTGCTATTAGACTCTAGGCTTTAAAATAAACTGTTTTGAATTAGTAGTTTTAGGGTGTATGTGCAATTAATCAGCAAATTATTTATAGAATCATGAACAGCTGCTCTGTAGAATTCAAGACATGATCCATGGTATTTATAGAACTATTATGCCTAGGTCTGCTTAAACTACTGGTAAATATTGCAAGTGAAACAACTATAGAAAGCTGCAAAAAGTATTCATGTAGGGGTCCTATTTTAAGACTCCCTTAAAATATTAATGCCTCATTCAACTATGAACTTGTAAATGTTACTGAGAACTTAAAAAAAAAACAGTCTGGATAACAGCCATAATATTGCTAAACTGGCATGTTTTAAAGTTTTAGCTCAGAACAGACAGAGATGATACAGCAGAAGTAATTCAGCTCATATGAAGCATTAATATTAAGTCACACCAAAAAAGCCTTTGATGAATGAATCTTATAATGCCATTAGCAGCTGTGTTTTGCCTTCATTCTATTAAGATGACTGTTTCCCAGAGACCGATCTAATAAAACATAATACATGATATCTGTTTATCCTTTAACTTCAAGAGGCTGTAAAGCTCCTTAGCTATCACTGGCTGTCTGAAAAGGAAGAAAATTTGAATATGCGTTGCTAGACAAAATATAACATAAACATAGAAAACCATAAGTGTATTACTTGTAGATAATATTGGCCAAGCTCACTTATAGATTTTAGCTTGTATGCCAGCTATGTAATGTCTTTATATTACAAAATTATTCTCTGTTTTTGAATGACATCTATTTTTACGTGGCAATGGAAGCAGCTATGATTCTGAAGGATTACCAGATTAACTGCCTAGTTTTCATAGTTACTGGATTCTTTTTAAATAAAAGAAAAAAAAATCCAAAGATGCTTCTAGGAATAGATACTAGATGTTTTTTAGGGTTTTTTTGTTGGTGGTGTTTTATTTTTTTCCCCCTTAGTTGCATGAAAGTTCTTGCTTAGCGGCCTTTTGGGTAAAGCTGAAGAGTGAATTCTCCTACCACTTGTTCAGTTGGATGCACAAATGTCCATATGTCTGAGCCAAATGTCAGAAATTTACCAAAACAAGGATTTAGTCCTAGAGTATGGTATAATAAGGTAATAGTGCCTGGAGAAAAAGGAAGGGGAAAAAAGATAAAAAGCAAAACAACAAAAAAGTACAAAAACACCTAAAGGAAGTTCTCTTTTTTTTGAAAAACAAATTATAAAAAGAAAATTGGTAGATAATTTTGGTGAGTTTTGGGTTACTAATATATGATTAAATATATAAAATAATGATAAAGCATAATGGTTAGCATGCTGAAGTTTTCCTAATGATCTTAGCATTTTTACAGGAATCTTTTTAAAAACTGGTAGTGACATCAGTAGGTAATGAAAATGCTAATTCTTGAAGGACTTATCCAAATGTCACTATAACAGCATTCAAAGTAAAATAGGATCGTTTTTATGTATGAGAGCTAACTAATTGCTGTACTTCTCCAGAGTTCACAGATGAAGTCAGTCAACTATAAGCATAAATCCTGTTTACTCATTTACCCTAAGCCATTACTTACTCTTCCTTTGCTACACTGTACACTGAAATTAACTTCTACTGCTGAGGGAACATACACTTTGTCCATCATAAATGAAGATCAAAAAAGATCTACAGAATACAATACTTGCCACTTTTCTGTTTTCAGATATTTCCACTACAATAATTTCCTATGTTTTTCCACTTCCTTGAATATTATCATTTATTTTCATTTGATGAACCAATTCAAGGCTTATGGACATGCAAAACTAGGTAAAACAGTTTAATCAATGCTGATTTTGCCAACCTTTACCACAAGGAGCAATATATATTAAAATTATTTCCAATTATATCAATATAACTGAAGGGATAAAGAATATGGGCATCAGTGATTATTATGAAAACATTCACATTATAATTGACATTGCAAGGTCTAAAGTTACATTTACACGCATTTACATCATTCATTGATAAGGGATAGCAATTGTGGGGTTTTTTTGTTTTGTTAGGTGTTTTTGAACTGTTTTGAACATTTAGAACCAGATTTATGCTAAATCGGCTTCAATCTGTAGTAAGTTTAAAACAAAATCATTTTCAGATCTCTCCATCACCCAGCCTCCTATGTAGTAGGAAACCAGGTACCACTTGTGGGTTGAATATGTCCCAAAGCTTCTCTTCCCATAAGAAAAAACAGCAGCTATTGACAAAGCAACTTATTCACAGATACCAATTAGTCATCTTCAAAGCCGATACATATGCAGTTAGAGTGAATTCTTTGTGTGGTCTGTGACTCTTCCATTTCACTTCTAGTAAACGCAAGCAGGTCAGTGTCTTGGCTAGAACCAAGAAATACAAAGCAGCCCAAAATGAAAAAGGGCTTCCGTAGGTAAAAGATGCTTCTACTTATTTAGTCCACTTCTACTTATGCAGTCCAACACCAAGGACTAAGCACTGCTCCTAGCCTCCTGACACAACACCAGCAAGGCCAGAAAGCTGCTCTAAGCTGCATGAGCACAAAGAAAACATTCCAAAAAGTACCAACTACTAGAATAGGAGAAAGGCTTTTCATCTCATATTTTAGAAACTAAACGTTCATCCTAATTCATCTGCAATGTTTTGTTCTTTCCTCAGATTTAAGGAGCAAAATTGAAGAAAGTACTGAAACTTTTCAAGCTAATCATCTCTATTTATATCTTTTATTAAATCAAGTTTAGTTGGTAAGCACTCACCTTCTGCCGCTATGTTTAGGCAGCAAAAAAGAGTACTTTGCCTAATTGATTTAAGAACAGAGTCCAACCTAGCATCTTGCTTAACACACCCATGAGAAGATTTATGGGCCTGCAAACTAAAGTAAAAAAAAAAAAAAAAAAAAAAAGAGTTATGTAATTGTGATGGAGTTTTGGAAGAATTTATCTAGCTTGAAGTTATCTGAATATTTATAATACATTTTAAACCCAATTTTTGACTCCTGCCACCAAAACAAGAACTATCCTACACAGCAGAAAGTAGGAAGCCAAAGTTTCTGTGAGAATTGAGAATTAGATAATATCATCTTGTATGATGAAGGAAAAAGTGAAATAGTTTTTAATTTTAAGATTAGCCTTTTTGGAGACCTCAGTAGTCTTCAAGTGTTTCTTACTCTCTCTCCTTTTTTTTTCTCCTCTCTTTTCTCTTTCTCTTTACTAGAAATGCATTGTATGTCCTGAATATTCCCTAATTACGAATCAAAGACAAGAATACTGCGATTATGGAAACAATAATACTTGTTTTCTTGGTATAACAGCTCAAGTTTATGTACTATCTGTGATAAGTCTTCTTTTTTCCATTCTTATATAAAGCTTTATGTAGCTACTTTAGGCCTTGCTATGTCAATTAACATTATAGTCAGCTATTTAAGTACTCTGCCTGGGGCTTAGAAAGTGAAAGCATCTAAATATTTTTTATATCAATATTATTTTTCTCCTCAAGCTGTTTTATCCTTACAAACCCAAGTTTTGTGGTCTTTGCTTCAAGATGTTTCTGAGACAATGCAAGAGTGAAGTCTTCACTGAAGACAGGAAGAAGTAGGACAGGATTGTTTGAAGAAAAAATAAATATTTTCATTATTACAAGGCTAGACAGTTCAAAGTGCTACTACAAGATTTTGTAGAGGCATCTCCTAAGTTCTCATGCACAAAGACACTGATTACTCTAAGAACTACTCTAACAAGCTTCTATTCATATTTCTATTTCATCATGCCATCTGAAGCAGACAGATATGCTCAAAAACATTTAAGACAAAGTTTTTCACTCATAAATGATCATAGCTTCTTAAACAAGAAGCTATGATTTTCCATAGAAGCAGAAATTTCAGTGAAATTTTCAAAAAATGCATACCTTATCGACTGTCCAGTACAGAACTTCTGGCACAAGAAGGCCTCCTTTGGCTGTAGGATACTCACTAGTAACTCCTTGCTTTACCTTGTTTAAACAAGATATTACACTACAAAAGCAGTCTGCTGAAGTTTTATCTGACACACAAAAAAGGAAAAACTTAAACAAGAAAAATAGTCAAAAAAAAAAACAGGTCATCTCAGAAGCATCCACTGGATATAAAAATAATTTTCCCTTCATGGCCTAATCATAATTATGGAAGAGATTTTTACTTAGGAATGGGAAATCAGTTGTCAACTGCATAGAAAAATATCCTAACCCTCATTTTTCTTTAGTAACATATAAAAAAAGTTATGCCTACTGTTTGTTTTAATATTTGAGAAAATTATGTCCTTCCTTGTCTTCTTTAACCACTCACTCCTGAGGTATGCTAATGGACCCAGTACTGCCGCAAAGGAATTCTGCCAGTCCAGATGCTACTGCTACAGTGAGAAAAATCAATCATTTTAACAACACTGGCATCTGTGGGAATAATGGCTCTAGGCAAGTCAGCAGCCAGAACAAGCATTAACAACAAGACACCCAAACCAGCGGGTCACACAGAGTGACTGAAACTTTTATCTGCATTTACAAAAACACTGCGCCTACAGGCTTCTCAGAGCAACTCTCTGGAAATCTAAGTCAGTCAAATCTAAGCCAAAACTATCTTTTACAAGAATGAGTCCTGCAGCAGTGCCATAGTGAAAGAGGGAAATTTCACATGGTATTCTTAGGGCCCTAGTGATGTGCTTGTTTGGCTAGAATATGAAGTCATATAGCACAGCTACAAAGAAAGAGTAAAAGAAAAGGTTTCTCCCTTATTTAATGTTTGTCTTGAGCCTGATAAAGACCAAGCAAAGCAAAGCAACATGTTGGACAATCCCACAATATAGTCCCCATCTTTTGCACCTGGGAATTTGGTGTATGAGTGAAACTATTACCAGAGATACTGTGAAGAACAAACAAATCTCTGAAGGAAGACTAAAGACCTGCTCTCAGCTCAGGTTAAGACAGATATAAAGACATTGCAAAAATGAAAAAAGAAAAAAAATCCATCAAAACTCTGGCCTTTTTGCTCTAAAAACCCACTATGGCTCTTCAGTTAATTTACTTGAAATTGAACTCCCTTTTTGCTCATACCCTGAAGTGATACGAAGCAGTGCATGACAAAGTGTTTCCTGAATAAGTTCGCATTTATTAATCAATGTATTAATCAGTCAAAAGGAATCAAAAGATCTTTTTATAAAGATAGACAAATGAACCTTAACCCATCCATACTAACATACGGGTTGGCAGCAGCAGAAAATCTGCTTTTCTGAAGACTTCTCCATCCATCCATGCATGGACATATAATGCAGCTATCATTTTACACAACATTCTGTAAGACTCCCCAGCATATGCACTTTCTGTGATATTTGAAGACCTGCCTCAGTACCTTGGATTCTCTGATTGACCTGTGGAGAATGTCTGCAGTTGCCTCCTGCAAATGGAATATTTAATTTGCATTGGCCCTCTTTTCAAGGCTTTCTCACATGAACAGCTTTACCCAATTATTTCTGTTTATCATCTATGTAGAACAAACCATAGCAATGACAAGTCCATCACTAATTACACATGCACTCATCTTCCACAAAGCAAGAAAATTACGGTAGAAATGAGAATTCTTAAGTCCTAACCACTTATGTTCCTCAAACCATGACAGTTACTAATGGGAATTAATTTTTAGCATGGTAAAACAACTGAAGCAGCCTATTTTGCATCGGATAGATAGAAAAAAAAGAAACTTTCAATTTCACATCACTAAAAATACAGGAGTAACTTCAGAATGCAAGATGACTTTTAAGTTTGCATCCTCTGGCTTTCAGAAATTCCAGTTCCCAGAAAGCAGGGAGGAAGTCTGCAGAAAGGAAGGTTTTCCTTTGGTGGAGAAGGATTGGGCTAAGGATAACACACTCAATCATTTTTGAAAGGTCATAGAGACTGGCAGAAGAGCTCAAGGACTGAAAATATGCTAATATCACTCCAACCTTCACAAAAGGTAAAGAGGATCCAGGGCATTACAGGCCAGCCAGCCTGCGAGTACAGACTAAAACACAAGGAGGTCTGTCTGAACACACACATACATACATTAAAAAAAAAAAAAAAAAAAAAGACTTTTTTCTTGTGGATGTGACTGGGACAAGTTGCTCATAAAGGTTATGGAGTCTCCTTCCTTCGAGGTCTTCAAAACCACAGTGCTGGTCACCCTGCTCTGTGTCACCTGCTCAAGAAGACAGACTGGACCAGATGACCTTTAAAGGTCCCTTTCAACCTCAGTCACTCTATGATTACCTTGTAATTCAGAAACATAAGTTACAGGAATAAGTCGTAACTCATTGTTCACAATACTCTACCCAGAGAATTGTGGCAATAGTTAGTGATCCGGCTCATGTTACAGAAGTACAGAAGGAGAATCAACCCACATAGCACTATTGTGCAAATGCATAGTTGTACAAACAACAAGGAAGAATAATAAATTCTTTAAAATCACTATTCATTTATTTATAAAGATGAATACTTGAACTTTGCATCCATGAGTAAGTCATTGGTGACTATAATTCCAACCTCATTGCTGTTTTTTTGTTGTTGTTGCTTTTTAATAAACAGCATGAGAAACACAGCAGGTGAATTATGGTACAAAAACAGCCTGGAATGTCCAGACAAGTGAATTTCACAGTGATGAAATTAGTTAGCCATCCTGACAGATGGAAGCAAGAAAGATATGCATCAGTATGTTAATTATGTGAGTCTGTCAGTGACTTTGTCAAGTTTAATCTGTTCAATTGCCATTCTCCATGGCATTTTTGGCAAGATCAGTCCATCTGTCTGGATTTCAGGAATTATCAGAAATATTCTTCTTTACTGAGTACAACTTCATTAGACAAGTATAAACAGGCATAGATAACTACAGGTTAAACTTACAGATTCTAAGAAAATAGGTAGGTAACTTTCTAGAAGACAGACCCAGATGAATCATAGAGCTTTTGATATCATGGGAGTGCAGAAAAGAAAAGGAGGGGGGAAAACTCACAAATTACAAGTACAACAGTGATAAATAGGGAAATCTGTGTGTACATGTGTATGTACACACAATTAGACCACAATATTTTAATGCGAAGAGAGAACAGCTCCTTTTAAGTCCTACTCTCTGTGGAAAAGCATCTTCTGATTGTGGTATCCACTAAATTCGAACACTTCTCCTCCTAAATTCTCATTTAGAGAAGCAGAAAGCACAATAGGAACAATATGAACACAAACATGTATATCCTATAATTATAAACAGCCTAAGAAAATACATGGTCTTTGCAGTCAAGACAAAGTCCGGTTTAAAAGCATTTGGAAGTACATAGATTCACATTACCACCAAATTTGTAACATGCATATTAGAACAAAGCCCGCTTTTCAGATGGTGAACTCTGATCCATGCTTTCCAGGGGTTCACATTAAGTTCAACATCAAATGGAGATGAGCCTCACATCAGAAATCATGTTTCTATTTTTGGCATAAGGCTAGAACAGACTGGACCAGCAGGACCTAACCCTTCGTGCGAAGCAGGCGGCATGGCCTTTTAACAGATGCGCAGAAGTGTTCCGACCAAACCCCTACATGGGAACCCTGCGAACCACATGGCCAACGCGCCAGCATTCCCCTTTTCGTGACACGTGCGTGCACAGAGGTGACACCAAATGTGAATAGGTCCCTGTTTGCATGATCCCAGCTGCAGCGCTCATTGGGGTAAACAGCTGCCCATGACAAGGGTCACCTCAACTTTGCCCAAGCATGGGCTGCATGTCCAGGCTGCTAATAAAGCATCCCAAGGCTCTCAGGGAAGGTGACAGCAGCAAGTGTGCATTCAAATAAGTTTAAAGGCACATCATATTCCGGGCAATAAAATGGGGGCTTTTTCATTTCTATTTAACCATCTTCATGGCTTATCAGAAGGAGAGAGATTTGTTATAGAACTCAGTTTCTATCTAGTAGAAAGAGATGAGCTGCAACCAGCAAGAATTTCTAGGAGATTCCACATAACAGCCACCAGGTTGCAATAGCTGCACTTTCTCCCCAGCAAAAACAGCCTGTGAAGCAGTCAGAAGAGCATACTTTAATAGTAAGCTAACCAAATAAACTTTCAATAAGGATAGATGGTTACAGACAGTCTGATCATGACTAAAACTCAGTCACAAACACCATTTCAATTAACTAAGGCAGTGAATAACTTCATGATTCAAAAACTGTATTTCTACATTCAGGCAGGACATCATCTATCACTTTAGCAGAAGAAACAGCAATAGTTTTACCATACTATTTAGACTAAAACAGGATATAAAGTAGTTTTGTAGGTACTGTTATGATATCCAGGGTTGAACCTCATAACACCAAGGACATCCCAATGTCCTGAGGACAACCTAGCTGCATAAGAGAATCTTTAGGCAGAGCCAGCTGGATTTCCCCAGTTCTTTCTCCTGCCAAATCCAATATCCATATTTGGCAGGAGAAAGAAACCCCATCCTGGCTTATTCCCTTTGTGGAGGCTCCAAGCCAGCCCGTCAGTGCCCAGCCTGCCTTCTCATCTCCACAATCACACGGCACCTGAGCCCACCCAACAGATCATCACACAAAGTGCTCTCTCCCCCCTGTCCTCCTAGCTAAACCTGGCCAGACCACTTGCTTTTAGTTTTTGGTCCTTCAAGAGCCCACCACCTATGGCCACTTGTCTGGACAAAGTCTATTCATCTCTGCAGCTCTGGGAGAAAACATGGACAAGTCCCCGCACCAGCCTTGGGCATTCCCCAGGGGTGGCAGGTGCTCTACAAGTGTGTCCTTTCAGCAGGTAGCACCTGCATTTGGAGATTCTGTACAACCTGGCCAAAGCTCTCCACCAAAACAGTTGGCAAGAGTAAATAAGAGTAAAGTTTAGTGATCCAGGAGGAGTGTGTTTTCGCAAAATCTCCTGGGGGCTGCTCAGATGCTTGATCTTTTCCTAACTTATATGAAAGTAGAGGAGGAGGTAAAAAAAAAAAAAAAAAAAAAAAAAAAAGGGCTCTAATGCCCTCCCAGCTCCAAAGCTAGCAATGTGAGAATCTAATCCCTCACCTCAAATATTTCCCATATTTCCACAGTTCGAATGTGCTGCAAAAATACTTACATGCCACTAATTGGTGAAGCACATGGTAGATGCCAAAAGCCATAGCTGGCACATACGAACCGCTTGGTGTCATGCAGGGGCCAGCAAGAGTCGGAGGAGGACAGGGGAACCCAAACCATGCCACCACAACACCTACATTGGGAACAGGAGAGCTTGCTCCTCCTGGCACTGCTGGAGGAGAAAGGGAAGGATATAAGTAAGGGGGAAGTTATAGCTTGTTCTGAGAGGAACACTTGGTTCATTTTCAGGACCGTGGCCCTTCCTCCTCCATCAGCAGCAGCCATCCGTACTTACAGACACAAGCCATAAGGCTGGACATCATTCAGTACTTGTTTTTTTTTAGCCAGTGAGAAAACCACATTCTAGTTCTATCTATCAACTAAAATGTTGTTTTTCTGTCTTGTTACGCAGTTTCTTCTGTACCCTGTGCCACCATCAACTATTAGGTTTCTTAAATCAGTAGATAAGCATCAACAGCGACAGTCAGAATTGGACTTCTATCACTTATACCAAATAATTTCTTAACAAAATTCAAACCCTTCAAAGCTCTTCTTTGGAATAATCACTTTAGTTTCAAATCATCTTTAAAATAATTTGATGAAAAATGACTACAACCACGTATTCATTTTAGAATTTGCAAAAAAAATATCTTTATGTATGACTCTAAAATACTGCCTTTGCCTTAACAAAAAATACCTGGCACAACCAAAATTTTTGTGAAATTAAGATGTTTGAATAGGAAATGTTTTATCTTAGGAATAGCCAAACTAAGGACAAATGAATGGCTTTTGCTTACTTAAAGTCAGCTCACAAAACAGTGCTATAGAAACAACTGTGGAAGCAGCAGCATTCACTGTACCATTCCATGTTACTGTCACAATTAATCAGTATAAAAGAAACTCTTTCATTCACCGATATTTTATGAAAAAGCAGGTAGGATGTTCACCTACTCTTGCTTCATCCACAACTCGGCTATTTGCCCTTCAAGTAGGCAAGGGGATTAGTAATGTTAACAGAAATGACAGCATGGCTTCAATAGCCCATCATATCATGCAGAAAATGAGTCAAGGCAACAGTTATTGATGTTGACATCTTATCTACAACCCACAATCAATGAGTCATTTTGAGTAAACATATGTTCAATCTCTGTAATATTCCCTCTTTATGTCATAAGGTACTGTGCAAGAACATATCTGTTTCCACAGATCTAGTATGCCACATTTCCTAATGTTCTGTACTGAACTAACAAGAGTCAGTCATAAAACATCAGTGAGCAGCACTGAGTCAGGAATAAGATAATAAAAATAGTTTTAAAAGTATAATTTATTCCCTCTTAAAACATTATGTCTCTGGTTTTCTTTTTCCTTCTACCTTCATCACATCAGGTACATATGCATATATACACACATATATATGTATGCAGACAAAAGAACATATTTAATAGAAATGCTACTCAGCTTTTTCAGAGGGGTATGATAATCTTGAATAATTTAAGTACTTTCCCCTTTTGTCAGCGGAAAAATACCCAACATCACCTCTGATTTCTATCCCATCTAAGAAAATTTCTGGCAGAAATGATCAGTGACCTCATAAGGGAGCTTTTGATTATTTCAGATATGAGAGAAGGAATCATGTTTTTCAGCAAAGAATTTGAGGAACAGAAATTCCTTGTTTCTTAGCTCTTCAGGGAGGAAAAAAAAAAAAAAAAAACTCAGTGGAACATCTGGAAACTACAGCTGAAGCTACATTTTTAATACTTAAGCAATTAACTTCAAAATCTGCGCTCAATTTAGCACCTAAAGTAAACGGTAAAACAACTGCCTTGCTAAAGGGTGACTAACATTATTAGATTGGGTGAACAGCAGGACAAGATTTTTTTGTACAAAAATCATTAGGTATCTTGCTCGCATCAAACACTTTTGCAACAAATTATTCCCTTCTACTCTCTGATAATTTTTTCCTTTGGAGTTCCTCATCGACAATTGTGGTTACTGCAAAGCATTACCTGTTACCTTAAATCTATTAGGGATAAAATTCTTTGTCAATTCTTTTCTCATACCAACCTTGTATGACAATTCTTAAAATACTCTCTCTCCCTTGTCTGATATCATCCTACTTTTCCTAGGAGAAGGAAAAAATCCCCTGTTCAGCCATGTGTCCATCGAGTGCTACCTCCAGAAACAGATTTTTCAGTAGGGTATCTCCCCAAATAAACAAGGAAATATGAAAGGAAAATTATATATTTCTACAACAACCTCTAACAACTCTACTCCCTTACATGCCTACCAGTGTTGCTAGAACTACTGAGTTGAACCATTTGATAGCAAGAAGCTGAGAACTTTTTGGATTTAAAAATATATACATTTTGTAGTCAAAAAAAGAGAAATCAGTCCTATTTATGATATTAGCAGACATGACATGCTACAGAAACACTTTAAAGATGCAGGAAATTGGAGAGATGAAAACTTTTCAATTATTTTGGCTGTTTTCATTGCAACCTTTTATCCCTCCTTTTCACATTTTTATCATGAACTACAAAAGGTTGACCACCTTCCTGTTTGCACCTTTATGAAGATGTGAAAATTAATCTCATAACACTTCTTTGATACGCAATCTTTCACCTCTGAAGAAAAATGCTGCTTAATTCACAATGCCTAGCCTGAATGCATTGGGCAGGATCGAGACAAATAGAGATACCTATCCATGACAGACACCTTAGACTTCTTTCTCAGTCAATGTAGAAAAATAGGCATTCATAGTACATGAATCATCTTATTCCTAATATCTACTAGGTCTAAAGTAGGTCTGCCAAATCATGACCTAAAAGCCTCTAACCTCCTTTCCTGATTATTGTTTTTCCATTGGCTTAAAGACAGCTTAAACACATCAAAATGCTGCAGAAATACACTGCACAGTAAGATGAAACTTGTCCGGACTGCAGTATATATGACTAGTACTGCAATGTCCTAGACTTGCCATGCTTAGTTCAGGCACACTAACACAGGTAATTAACAGCATGAGCATAGAGGATGCACTGATGAGCATCCAAAATGATAAAAGAAAAAATACATATACTCGAATTTGTCCAAACTTCAGACAGCTACCAGGCAAGGACTTCACATGCTGGCAATGTCAGCAAATTTCACATTAGACTCCAGACTATCCAGCAGAAGTATGCATATGCACGTACATGTATACATATAAACAGATGGAATAAAAAAAAGGGGGGGGGATGAGAGCAGGAAATATCATAACATTACAAGGACCAATAGATGGAGGGGACAGAAGTCTTACGGATGTATTTCATTTAATTATCAAAATGTTTACACACAACCTAAGCCTTTGGGGAGGGAGGAAAGGATTGAGAACTTTCAGTGGTTTCCTTCTTTTGACATTAATGATTTAGACAGTAAAGAAAGAACTTTACACTTACAACTGTGCAATTCAGTACATACTCTAAAGAACCTTTTCTGTTGAAGCTGAGGATTTTAATCCTGTGTTTTGTCCCATTATGGGACATATATGAGCTCATATGACAGCCATTCCATCTCCACTTGGAACTGCAGGAAGACAGTCTTGGACTTCACTACCAGACTATCTCAAAGGTGATGCTCAACAAACTTGATCAATTGAGTGCTCAGTACTATAGCTCTCTTGTAAAAAGATATTTTACTTGTATTCAGCTATTTTAGTAGAAGTTATATAAATATATATATATATATACATATAAAAATCCCAGGGATAGGAAAACCACAGAACTCTTTCAAAGCTATTTCTGAAGCATGAATATCAACTCTAGGTGCTGCAGAGTAACTCTATTCTGTCTCTGAGATGCAAAGAGTTAGTATTATCCATTTGTATAAAACTGTACATTATGAATTCTGAAAGGAAATGGTCTGTTGCTTCCTAATAATTTATAAACTCATTTCAAGTATAATGGGATAGAATCTGCTCTTTACTGCTCTGTCTGTAAGTTAGAAATCCAAAATCTCCCTCCTTCATCAACAATTATTTCTTAATAGCTCAAAGGTATAAGTCTCTGATGGATGAAACTGCATGGAGCATTCACACATGAAGTTACTCATGTTCTTCTAACGAAGTTTGCTTAGTTTTAAAAAAGAAAGTGTTCTTGAAGCTATACAAATCTTAAGAACCCAAAACTGCAGTTTGACTTTGGGGGAAGGAGAACAGGGAATCAGCAGTTTTAACAAAAATTTGTTCCCTTCCCTCTAAAAGGTGTTGGATTCAGCAGTCACAAAAACAGAAGCACTGAAAATAAGCACTAATTTGAAAGTTACAAATCTGAGCAAATGTAACCCAGATGCAACAAAAGTACTTCTGATGTTCTGTAACTGAAGAAAAAGAAAGGCATCAATCCATCTCTCTGCTTCTAGGTCAGCAACTTCAATAGAGATGAGATGATGGAGGAATAAATCATATGGGCCGAACATTTTGCTTTTGATTCTGTGTTTCCTCCTTCATGTCCCTTAGAAAGCTTCTGAAAAGGTTTCAAAGATCTTTTTGGAGAATTCTACTGTAATGTGTAGCAAGCTCTGGGAGACAGCAAATTATTAGAAATGCACAAAAATTGTCCAAACGATTATTTTGTTTTCATATCTGCAATACTCTATGTGAATGGCAAGTTTCAAACTGTAAGATACTAGCAAAGTTGATTTTATCCTATAAAGTTAACACTAGGGGGAAAAAAAAGCTATAGGAACTATGGGATTTCCAGTATCTTTACCCATGAATTACACCAACTCCGTAAAGTTTTAAAAAGTGGGACTGATACCAAATGCTTTCCAAGCAGTCGAGTTAAAGTGATAGGAGAAGTGTCTGCAGAATATCTATTTAAAGAGTTTTTAAAAGCTTGTCTTTCATCATGTTAAGCAGAGCAGTCTGAGATATTATCTTTCTTCATTTTCCTACAATATTACCTTGTTACACATTCTGATGAGCAGTCATGTTTTAAAACTTCACTTGGCACACGTCAAGGAAAGGAATAAGATGTTAAAGTAGTCAGAGACATTAAGATTCGGCACCTAGGAGATAAGTTTTGATTCTTTTGACTTCAGAAGTTGTAGTCTGCATTTACAGCTTCAAGAAGTACATGATTTGGCTGGGCTGGTCGGTAAGTGCGCTGCACAAGTCATGGCAGAAAAGCTGCACTCCCCTCCATAGCCATAATCCAACTATAATTTGCAAAAAAAGAAGCAGAAGACAAAACTCTTCACCACTTTCACAAGTGAGTGCACTGCTGTACATAAGAAATGTGCCCAAGGAAAACAAAGCCTAGGAAACATAGTGGTAGCTGTTGTGGTAAAGAGTTAAAGGCAAGGTTTGCCGCAAGTGTAGAAAGTAGGGTGCAGTGCGATTCAGAGTGGGATGGAAGACAGGTGGAGCTCACTGGAAGCCAGAACATGGGTGGAGAGCCTAGGATTAGGCAGGGCAAGAGAGAGGAATAGAAACAAAAAAACAAAGTTCAAAGAAAAAGACAATCATCCATTGCTATCAGAAATGAAGAGCCATTGTAGTAATTAAGGTGTTATTCTGGAGTCTACGAGACTTATTTTTACTATCATATCACAGATTACAGTTGCAGTAAACTACTGCTTCTTCAGTCTCAAATGTTTATCTGTAAAGCTGAAAGATCTTTTTTATTTTTTTATTTTACACAGGTGTTGTGTAACATTAACTGCAAGTGGATGAGATGTTACCACCAGGAAGGCAGCTGTGCCATAATGAACCTGGGCTTGGCCCTTGAACATGAACTGCAGACTGCAGTTCCTAAACTGTACCGTTCTTGCATAACTTGCCAATTCTAGTGAACCCCACTGGCAAAGCACTTGTCCTCTCTAATTAACAGAGAAAAGGCTTTCACCAAGTGAGCAGATGATTGCTAACAGTTAGCTGCATTCATTCACACAGGAGATTACCTGACATCTGGATCACAAGAGTTTCTGATAATATACTCTTTTTGATGGATGGGCCAAGTCACAGGATGGTGCTTCTCAGGGATGAAGCACATCATATAACAAAGGAAGCCTTTTGCATAGGAGCTCTGCAGTAGCCACAGCCAAAGGGGGCCAAGCTTTGAACTTACGAAGCAGGCTTTAAGCTTGCGTAGTGCTCTGTGTTGCAGACGTACAAAGAGCAGCATTTTCATGTCTCTATTTAGACATTCAAAATGAGCGCTTGTTCTTAAGGGCTTCCCAACTTTTCTGCCTTCTCGTTGCTCTTTCTTAGGTAACAGTGGGGACACGCTCCTTTCCCTTCACACAACACCATGAAAATAGGTGCGTTAACACTGCAAAAAGCTTCTAAAGATACCAAAGCAGAAAGTCACTACAGAAAAAAAAATGTTATAGCACATACTTTGTAGTCAGATCAGCACCTTGATGATATTAAATGGTCCACTGTAAAATATGGAACACTAATATTTAATATCAGCTAGCTTTGAATGCCACCCATCTTGCAACTCCATATGAGACATGGATCCTAGGGAGATATTATATATGACCTCACAGTTAAGAACTATCCTAGTATATGCACATGGCTGAACTGAAATATTGTTATATTTAAGAAGCCAAGAGAAAAACTAAATAAATTGACTCAAGAGACTTGGAAAGACAATCACATAGTGCTGAAATCCAGGAAGAAACCTCTCCATTTCTTAGTATCTTTAGGTATTATTTCCTGCTGGAGACAGGATCCTAGGTTAAACATGTTGTTATTCTAATCCATTGTAGAAACTCTTCTGTTTTAGCGTCAACAACAATATTTTCAACATAGTTTTTCACAAAGGTTTGGCTCATCCAGAATACCCATTTTCCAACAGATACTGGCCACAAACTTAAACATCAAAAGTTCCACAGGAACTTAAGGAAAAACTTTCTGACAGTGAGGGTGACAGAGCACT
>JAWLRI010000950.1:463787-482745 GCA_034781795.1 Crypturellus tataupa | reverse complement strand
GGGGGGTTGGACTAGATGACCTCTAGAGGTCCCTTCCAACCTTAGGCATTCTATGATTCTATGATTCTATGATACTGGAAGCTATCTGTCTACTTGGAGACAAAAAAGCAAATACATCATGCTTTGGACTTTTGAATGGAAAGGCCAGAATTTCTTGAATCTGTGTTAAATTCAAGTTAAAAGAAACATTGAAGTTTAAGCACCAAAGAACTATCACTAAATGAAAATGTAATTCCCATGTTAGAACAGAAACATGGTAAAAGTTATCTCATTGTATACTTAGTCTTAGATGTAAATCAGATGTTTAACTTCTTTAATATGTAGAAGAATTAAGATTTCTATAAGATGTGGTCCCTATTTTGCCTGTAATGTGACTAAAGGGATATTTGATTTCAAAGTTTTTTTCCCCATCAATTTCCACTTTTACAGCTCACTAATGAGGTAGTGAGAGAGAATAGGGGAAAATCTCTCCTAGTATTTCATGCAATAGTTAAGAAAATATGATAATAAAGAAATTGCTGATAACTCCTTTCTTGCTTTGCCTAAGTGCAGCAGAGCAAACCTATAACCCCTCCTCATTCCCACTGGGTTCAAAAGTCTCTGTGAGCCAAACCAGTTGCTTTCTAAACTCCTTTCTGTCATGCATGCTCATGTCTGCATGTTCATTACCAGGAGCACCTTCATAAGCTATAAATAGAGATTAATGATCTACAATTAAGAGGCCCAACGGTGATTTTAGGGCATACAAGGAAATACAGTATCCACGAGAATGAAGAAATGCAAAACAGTACAGCAGTATTCAGTGACAAAAAAAAAAAAAAAAAAAAAAAAAAACAAAAAACTACCTTACAGATGTCTAAATAACTATTAATATTCAATATACACACTTATTCCACACAGAATAGTTCAGGCTTACCTCCCAGAGAAGTCAACTGAGAATTCCATTTAAAATATAAAAACATTTATGAAATGCTCATCTTAGCAAAATGAAGTGCAATATTAAAGTCAGGTAGGCAATTATGATGTTAACTTTTTAATTTATTGTGAAGTATAGCTGATAGTGTTTGCTTTTCATTGGTCAGGGCTTAGAATGAAGTTCATTAGAAGCATAAAGACAGTATTGCGGACAGAAGCATGCAGAGTTGCCAGGAAACCATGTTAGATTTATAGTGTACACCTTGACAGCTGGAAGAAGTGAGAGCTCTCCAAGCAGAGTATTTAAGGAACAGAATAAAACACAGTGGAAGGGGGCATCTCTTCCACATTTAGTAGCTTTAGGCTAATAAGATATATGGTATAATGAAATCCTTGTATCCTTGTATGTTATGTTGGAAAGCTATGCTGAAGTAATAAACTCATGAAAAGCTTTAATTATAAAGAAGCTTTAAGTCACACACACAGACACACACACACACACACACACACACCAGTCAACTAGTTGTCTCCTGTACCCCACACAGCAACTACAATATTGTGTGTCCTCCTAGCACACACTAATAAGAGTAAATGAAGAGAGCAGCCGAAGGAGACACCATGGCCAAACTTTGTTGGCTTCCCTATGAGGTGGAAACCTGATGGTGCCATACAGCTCATGAGTGAATGGACAGTGGCACAGAGTGAAGACATCACAGCCAAACTCTGCTATACTCCCTGCAGAGGCAGCAACTTGTTTGTACCACACAGCTGATAGAGTCACATAGTATGATACGACATCTCAGTCTCAGCAGATCAGTCCCATCCGATAAACTTTGTTCCTCATTCTAATCTCATTACAATACCAATACACAACCCCATCATAAAAGTTCCCACTGCCAAGGACCAATCACTTCTCACTCTCGAGATTTTATATTAACTCAGGAGACTTTTAAACCAAAAAAGTATGACTAGAGTCACTCAAGTCCCACATAAAAGTAAAATAAAAAATATAAAAGGTGAACAAGAACATCGTAACTTTGGGATCAGTCAACAGTCTGAACCCTTTTCCTCCCCTCGGATCGGGACCCCACCTGAGGAGACTCCTTGAGACTGAATGGACTCTCCCAACTACTGGGGTGAGTGATGATTGTATATCAGAACTAGCTAAAAAAAACCACAATGTAGTAGAGAATTTCCTGTACTGACATTCAAATCCTGTTTTGTAAATGTTTTATTTGAATAAATCATGCTATTCATGAACTTGACTGCTTGTTTTGAAGGTGATCGGACCTACAGTCAACAGACTGGTTTTGAATATAGTACCTCTGGAGTCGGGCCTATAGTTACCACAGTATTTGGTATCCCTATTAAGAGAGAAGTCCAGCCACCCCAGCCCCTCTAACCTTTGAGGATCAGCTGGAATGCAAGGGGGTTCATCTCTTATCAAATTTGCCCCATATTTTAAACTGCAACATGTGTGTGTGTGTGTGTGTACGTGTATATTCAGTGGTTCAGGAGAGGTTTCTAAGCAGGATTTCATCTCTGATCTAGAAAATAGTTGCTCACACTTTGATAGTGTAATCTCCAAAGATCTTAGATGGTTCATTTTGCATTGGACATTTTGCATTAAGACATTTGCTCATTTAACCAAGTAGATCAAACACATGGAGCAAAAAATAAGGAAGGAAAGACAGCAGAGGCCACTCTTGATTCCTTCCAAAGGGTGTGAAAAAAAGTTTCACATACAAAGACATTTTCAGAAAATCTATAGCCTAGACTGCAAATATTTGTGTTACTTAGAGGCTTTTATCTAGAAACCTTAAAAGGCAGAGCTGGTTATCAGTAGGTGTAAGAACACTGTGGCTGCACATGAAATTTATCTCACATTTTTAGATCATCACAGTTATAACAAACCCATTAGTATTCTTGGCAAACCCCACTGACAGATCAGTTGGTATCTATTTCCATTTTGCAGTACTGCTCTGACCAAAAATGTTGAGGTCTTCTAATGCATCACTAAAACAAATATTCATTTTAACAAATATTCATGTTAAAGGTTGCAATGTAAGTATCTTAACAGAACACAGAATCATTATGGTCAGAAAAGACCTACCAGATCAAGTGCAACTGTAAGCCCTTCAACACCATGCCTATTAAACCACACCCCCAAATGCCTCATCTACATGGTTTTTTTTTTAACACTGACAAGGATGGTGCCTCTATCACTTTCCTGGGCAGCCTGTTCCAATGCTTGACTACTCTTTCCGTGTAGAAATTCTTCCTAACTTCTAAACCAAATCTCCCCCGATGCAACTTGAGGCCATTTCCTTTTGTCCTATTGGTAGTTATTTTGGAGAAGAGATTGACCCCCGCCTCACTACAGCCTCTTTTCAGGTAGTTGCAGAAAGCAATGATGTCTCCCCTGAACCTCCTCTTCTCCACACCAAATAACCCCAGATCCCTCAGCAGTTCCTCATAAGGTCTGGGCATGTTCAGCCGGCTGTCGACCAGCACCCCCAGATCCTTTTCTGCCACACAACTCCCCAGCCATTCTGCAAGATCACCACTTTGTCTCTGAATACCAAGACATTTCTGTGAGCAGTAGAAAAATCCCTGCTGAGACCAAGTTTTTGGAAAGATCACTTTTATTTCTAATTTACAGTCTGTAGCCAAGAAGAATTAGAGTAGAGACATGCACAGGTGTCAAGTTAAGCACTAACTCAATATATGGTTTGGATATAATCCTAGCAGTCTGTTCTCCAGCATTCATACAGTGGTGACTAAAAGCTTCACTTTTTCTTCAAATGAGTCTCATCTAAAATTTTTGTCTGCTGCTATTCAGAAATCTGTTTTGCTAGCAGCAAAACCATTCCTTTAATGCAGCTACCTGCAGAACATCAATAAACATTTTCATTCTAGCACTATCACCTTTTGCAGATGACTGAGGAGAGTGTGGATCAAGGCCACATTACCTGGTGAAACCTCAGGGCCACATTCATTACTGTTTGCCATTTATACTGCATCTATGCTTAAAGTATAAAGACCAGACTGTTCCTTCTCTGTACGTGTGCGCTGACCCTTTAAGAGGAAATAATTTAGCAATTCCCGAGACTGCATTAACTGCTGATTAGTTGGGTGCCGAGTCAATTAAGCATGCCTCATTTTCATTATTAGATATGACTGAATACTCCATTTATCCATTACACAGACTGCCAAGGTCATTATAGGTACTCTGAATATGGTCTTCTCTAACAGGACATATATATATCAAACAAAGATACAAGATTATTTATTCCCTTTGCATATACACTGAAAAGCACATACACACACAAAACAATAGAAAACATCCTCTAGCATTCTCTATTAACTTGTGTACTGGACAGTTTTCCTCAGAAAGATGATTCTCTGTTGCATTACTCAAGACTTTATACAGTGTCCAGTACTATCAACATTATAATAATACTGTTTTTTAACTTATCACATTTTGTCAGATTTTCAAAATCAGCACTGAACTAGACCCCACATTCATCAGTTCCATCTACACCACCGGCTGTAGAGCACAGTAGAATGAACAGCAACAAATGCTCAGCAGACACAGACACCCTCACCACAGCATGAGAGGGCATGGCTACAGGAAGTAGGGGGCAGGATCCACGATATCTATGGGCTGAGAATTTCTGGTTCTGAAGCAAATATTCTAGATGTTGGAAGAGAGTCTACACCTTGCTTTTACATTGCATGTAGTTCTGTTGAAAGCCTTGCTAGACACAGTCAAAACATTCCACCACCCTGAGCAACCGATTTCTTAACATTTTATTTTTGAGCTTAAAGCTCCCCTCTGCTCACCCCCTGCATACCTGGATATAAATCTGGATTACTTTTTCAGTAGGACACGTAAATTAGAAATCACATCAAGATCATTTTCAAAGTTAAATTTTGAACTTTCCATTTTAACTTTCACTACTAACCCTTCCATAAAACATGAACATATGCATACACACTCCGCATGTCCTGTTAAAACACTGATACAAAACTGAAAACTCTGCAGTTAGGGATACAGGATGTGCCTTCTGTTGTTCCTTCCCATAGTTCATACTGAACTTAATCAATTCAGATGGACTTGTTTCTGAAATTAAGTTTCCCATAATGCAAACAAGAAATATATCCCTGAGATAAAAGAAAAGGGTGCTCAAGAGTGTTTTAATAGAAGCTAGGCACCAAAGCGCTCCTAACACTATGTGCTTGGGTGGCACAGAAAGTATATTGCAGGATAAAGATCTGTGAAAAGGATCCTCATTACTGAATCTTCTCTGTCTCCTCATTATCAGTATATAAATAAAACTGTGAAAGTTCATTTACTTCTAAATCTGTGATTGTAAGTGAATTCTCATATAACAGCATGGGTCCCTTCAACAAAGGTTTTTGATATTTGAGGAGGCTGCTGTTGGAGGAAATACTATGTAATGATTTACCCAACAACACAATGGTGTATTACATAAAGAATAAAGAGCATGCAACTATAATTGAGGGATGAAAATCATTCATAAATGAAGTATAATAGCAAATCAAAGCCATCTATTTGCCGCTATAGGATACCATAATAGAAAAATAGCTATCTTATTTCATTGCTATATTTAAATATTTGCAGCTAGATTGAATGCTTTTATCTAAAGAAAAAGGTGAAACTTATTTCTTCCACATGTCTAGAAGCTCAGTCAGAGGAAGACAACCTATAATCTGAAAATAATCAGAGATCATAAATTCTTTGGCAGCATTTTCACTTGTAATTTCAGTTTGAGTTATTGCTAAGACTAAAACAGATCCAGAATGGATTTGAGATTTTTCCTGAATTTGCCTTAATTAATAGTCTGCAGCAGTCTTATTTCATACAACGATGTTTAGGCATGGTATTTAAAACACAATTTTGGTCCACTGATACTATAGTTTTAGGCTATAAGCTGGCACAATACAGAAAAAAATTAAAAAAGAAGAGCAGAATGGTATTTGAACTTGTATCAGCCTCCAAACTTTTCCAAGAAAGGGGAGATCATAGGACTTGCAGTATTTTATCAGCTCTCTCACCCTGTTCTTTCTGGAGTCAAATAGACTGACAGCTTGACACCAGATATTCTCCAGCAGGGTAAAGCCAACTGACAAAAAGTCAGTCTCATCCATCTTTCACTGCCTCTCAGCTGCCCTTGCTACTATTTTATCTGGTTGCAGTTGCAGCTGTGAGAATTTTGTGATTTATAGGTACAGCATCACCTCATGAATTAGAGAGATAAAGTGATATACAGTTTGTGATTTGAGTAGTTTCTTGGGCTGGCTCACAGTATGATTAAGACAAATCTCCATTTTTATGAGAACAGCAGGAAAAAATGAGAAGCAAATTCAGGATTGGGCATACTAAGGAGCAGATGTATGTAGATAACAGAGTACATTTAAATTAATATTAGGCTGAGCCAGATATCTATGAACCCATGTGATCAGTGGAGCATAGAAAGGGTGATTCGGGACACCCCAGGGGTATAGCCTTGACAACAACAATATGGGAAACTATAGTTCTTCATCTAGGGTTCTAATTTCAATGCTTAAAAATGGACTCTGGATATTCATGTCATCTAAGTAATAAAGTAAGGTCATTTGCAGTTGTCTGATAATTATCTAGCATGCAAAAGCACATGCAGCCTCATAGGCTTGAATTCAGTCCTGGCCATTCCAAATGGAATGAATGTTAATTGAGACCAGTAAGAAATTTGCTTGGCCATTTGCATGGCTAGTTTCAGCTCTGTGAAGACAGCTCAGAAGCAGCACATTTCCTGCCTTCTTGTCAGATATTTTTTGGAAAGGCTCTTCCAGTGTCCAAATGGCAACCTCCTTTTGACTCTTCCAGGTCTCTGTAAAGGGGACTGCTCAAGACCCAAGGCTATTTTGAAGTATGTTGTCACGTTCAGGAAGGTTCTTCACACAAAAAAGTTGCAATTCTGAATACTCATTACATTCAGTTCTTACCCTTAATTATGTCAACAAAGATAAATTTCTACATGTGACCATGTCTGTCCTTCACCTGTCAGCTGCCATGGTATTAGAATTTATTTCTTCCAGACTCACCAAGGTAGATCTCAATGTTATTGGACAGAGAGAAAAAAAATGAATAAGAGAATTTTTATATTATGTTTCTTGAATTTTTACAACTGTTGTGGCATTTCATCCTGGTTTTGTTTTCACTGAAATTTGCATCAGAAGACTGAGACAAAAAGAATAAAATGAAATAGAAGTTCCTAGGAATGAAAAAAACTTGCTATAGCTACAGTTTTAAAAACACATTAAGCATCAAAAACTGGCCCCCATACATCATATCACCATGATCAGATTATCATAGGAAAAAGCTAGGCTTTTAATTTAGAGCACAACAAAACCTCAGACAGCATGTGCATCCTCACCTCTAGGACTCCACTCCAAGTGTCAGAAGGTTTATGGTTCTTTCATCAAGAACTAGGCTATCAAAAGTTACCTTATATTCCCCTGAAGGAACATACACAATTTATCACACAGGCACTTCCTGCTACTGCCGACAAACTTGCATGATTCAGCACTCAGTTTTCTTGGGTTCCACTGAAAAGTCACAGCACAATCAAAGACACTGACAAAACATCTATGTTCACTGAATTTCCATTGATTATCAAAAGCAATTGGCATTCTTTTGCTTCTGTGAACTGCAAGATAAATTTCCCTCAATTAGTGACTTTTTTCCTAACAAGTTTCTTGAAAAAGTGTCTGATGAGTTTTTGAGATAGTAAGGATATGAAAAGAGCTCATAAAATCCAACTTGTATTTTAATCACAAGTTGACTGAAGAAAAGCTACATAACTTTGTCCAGTAAATGCCACAAAGTACTAGCATTAGGAACAGACCACCAAATGAGGTGCAAGCCTACGAGATAAAATACATAATGAAGAATTAGAGACAGTTTTTAGCAGCAGTGACAGAGCTGTAGATCAGCATCAATGATAAGCCTTCAAAGCAGTAATATGCTCCTATTACCTACTGCTGGCAAGATCCAGTTACAGCCTATGTGCAGGAGAAAAACAGAGACAAAAATGAAAGGCATCACCAAAATAAAGTGTTACATAAGCACAAAGCACTATTAAACCAAGCACAGGTGGGAAAACAAATTCCAAATTTCTGGCTCCCAGCTGACTCCACTAACACATGCTATTTCTAGAGGACAGGCACCTGGCAGATTTAAAGTGCTCAGGTAGATGCTGTTGAGCAAGAGCAGTTTTATTTAGCACGGCCTAAAGTGAGAGCAGCATCTCAAGACATGCCTAGAAATGCAGCCATCTAACATTTGGGAGTTATTGACCAGTTGTGGTTTCTTGATAGTCTTAGAAGTTTAGAAGGCTTGAACAGCTTCTGCTGAAGTTTCAGTGACAAACTGTTTCAGCACAGTAGCAAAGATTCTACAACCTGGATACAGAGAGATGAAACCAAGCTTTTTCCTCTTCTGAGCTAGCCACGTCCATGGTAGCTACAGTCAGGAAGGCCACCATCCTTTAGGCAAGCCATCATCCTCACTCTATAGAAAAAGAGAGCAAAGGTCTCTACCCAACAAGCCTCAAGCAACTTGCAAAAACAGAGAAATTTACTCTTAGCTTCTAATTCTCTGGCTGGTTCATTAAGCTGCTGCCATGATACTACTTAGCTTTGGGGGTACAGATATAGGAAGGAGGCTTGCATAGACTCACCTACCTCCTGCAGGTCTTGAGACCTTCCCTTTCCCACGGAGTGCTGAATATTCTCCCTTTCATAAAGCACTAATTGGCATTTAAGCCAGTAAAGAGTAATTCCTTTTAGAGTAATTCAGGTCAACCCTAGATCAAAAGGGCAAGACTATATCCATCCTGCATAAGCTGTTTCTAAATGGAAGTGAATAACATGAAGCAAGGCAAATTTTTTCCTGAACAGTACAAGAAGTCTGTGTACATCAAGACAAAAAACTCTTCAGTAGAACAAGCAGGAAAACAGGTATGCAAGCATTGCTCTTGACTTTAGCATTGTTTAAAAACATCTCAGCTGGATCAGGTAGGTGCATCAGTTTAACTAACTAGGGTCAATTTGTTAAATAAGCAAACTGTACTGAGTTAAGAAAGCATCTTATAACACTATAGTCAGAAACTTCCATAGCATCTCCTGCATAGGTCTAGGATATGCTTCAGTTGAACAAAGAAGAGTCTGCATGTAGCAATTTGAAGCATTGGTAAGATGCATGTCTATCTCCTTTTTCCTTCTTGCTTCTTGTGATGAAACCACACACTGCAGTTATACAAGCCCTATTTGTGCTACGTACCTTGCATTAAGATACCTTTACCTTACCAAGATAAAACAGGAAATAAATTTAGTAGATTTTTTAAAAAATGTCTATGCACTTCATTAACATTTTTAAAAGGGAAGTGTTTTTAATGATGAACTTGTTTTTAGGGCTGAAGACAAAAGCCAAAGATTTAGCATGTTCAACAGCTCATTAAGATAAAATGTTTAATCCCACTCAGTTTTAGATGCAAATAAAAATAGGATGGATAGACTTTGAAGGGGCCAAGGAGGTAGACTGTGCTTTGTTTATGCAAATAAAATATTCAAAACATTACATATAAGTAAAGAGCTTCTGCTCTAAAAAGAAGTAATTAAATTCTCTAGAGAAAAGTGCATTTTAAGAATGATCCAACATTCAAAGATAGCTGTTACTTTTTGTGCCTTGAAACAAATATTTTGTAGGCTCAATAGGAAGAAAAAGATCAGTCAGCACACAGAACGAAGTGCCAATTTGAAATAAGCAACCTATTTCAAATTATATAATTGAGCAAGGACCTAGTTCTCCCCTCAAAAAGGTAACACTGAGACTCAAGTGCATGCAGTGTTTTAACCTATTTAGAAGATGGAACAAATCTTATAGTCACAAAATATAGCCTAAACCTTTTAGTTACATCAAGTTCTATCCAGTAAGTATCATAATATAAACATTCTAGCTTAGTTCAATTCTATCAAGTTTTAATTTATATTTTAAAGTATTTTTCTAAAAAGTCATTTTCTACTACCCCTTCCAGGATAGCCCCTTCCAGCTTATTGAGAATGTGTATTCTGAAGGTAGGTTTCCTAAAGTAAAAATATGTTTACATTTTGCATTGATGCTCTTGCACTTGATGCTGTGATCCCCCTTTGCCCTCTCTGTCTCTCCTTTCAAATCATTAAAATCAATTGATTACTGACAGCTGTCTCAGTGGTGATGATGGCCTGTTCTTAAAAAAATGCAGTCTTATTACATTGTATTTGCTTATTAAATTGCAAGTTTAATTCTCCATGAACATAACAAATATTTACATGGATAATTGTGCTATTTATATTAAAAGCACTTACCACCCAGGGAGCAGTCTTCCATTTCAGTTTCATCTACAGAATTCCATCTCCATTTAATTTTTGTATTTTTAATTGCTGCCCTTGTTACTTTATTATATTTTCACACAGTTCCCCCTCCTCATTCTGGGTCTTTCACCATTAACTCTATGTAAAGCATCAGGCCACATACCAGAGCATTTATGACAGAACCCAGCATGAGCCAGAGCTTTAAGAAGGATATGCCTTGCTGGTGAGCCTTCCTCCCTATACTTCAAGGATGACAACAAAATGAAATCCAGTGGATCAATCTCACATCTCTTTTTTTTTTTTTAGGAGCTTGCATCAGTATGTCATGACAACGGGATTGACAACATACTGGGTCCCTTTTTTCAAATTGGATGAACATCCATGAAGTGGCTGTCTGCCTCCCTTGGAGTCTCACAGTCCAACCATGTAGCCCTAAGTTACAGACCTCCTCTCCCACCCCTTTTGACACAAACTGCCCCTCACACTGCAGCTCTGCCTCTGAAGCACCCCGCCTGAACCTCCACAGGCATCCAGCCCTGGCTCCCTTGCTAAGGAAGCTTTTCTGTATGACAGAAGGGATCTTTCAAAGTACGAAGGAAAAAAAAAGCAAGAGGCTTTCGGTGTATATACCCCCTGCCTAGGCTTTCAATCTTGCATTTTGCTACAGAACAAGTCTGAGACAGAGCTTTGCTTCTACTACCCAGCTCCCTAGGGAGCTTCCTTGCCAGGGAGCCAGCCTGGCTCTCAGGGAAGCCCCGCTCAGGCCAATGAGGCAGCACTTACTGCAGCAATCTGCAGCAATCAGGGTTTCTGCCTGGCACTAGCAGCCAGGGTTTTAACTGGAAACTATTAAGTAGTTATGAGACAGTACTCCCTCCCTCCCTGCCTTATTTCCACTACCCAAAGCTGATCTGTTCTGGAGAAAACTATCCCACACACAGCTTAAGAGGACCAAGTAAGCAGCAGGTCCTCAAACACTGCAATCGACATTTTGAGAAAGCCATCAACATTTTGACTCAAATGTAAATTTGATCTCATTATTGACGCTGAGCTTTCAAATACCATTTTTTTAAATAATAAAAAAAAACACTGCTGTCTTTCATATGAGAAAGCCTCACTAAGAAGCTGTTAAAAGGGATGAATAGTTAGAAATACAGACAATAGACTGTCTCATCCATCTCCACGCCTCTTTACTCAGCTTCTTCAGTATCAGCTAAGCATACAGCATCAGGCCTAAGCATACATTTTTTATCCTGCCAAATCACTGGAGACGCTGTTGAGAGATACACAGTCATAAGGTTGTTTCTCCTAAGAAAAACAGCATTCTCTCCAGGTTTCAAGAACCAAATGAGTTTTCTCCTAGGCCAGTAACACCTGCAAGCTGCAGACACTGCTATTTTCAACACACATCCTGAAGAGAATATGGTCACATTTGTTCATAAGAATTATTGGGCACAGGGGGAAGGAGAATGCAGCACCATATGGATATAGACAGCTATTAATCTCCCAGTTCAGTGCTGCAGGAATAATGGCACCAAAATTGAGATAGACTTTAACTAAATTTGCATAGATGCATCATTCCACAAATGAACACAAACAGGAAAATAGCTATAAAAAATAGTCATTTGGGAACTGCAAGTATCTTTGGATTTAATTTTTCTCTCAGACGTGATAGCAGAGGCAACCAAGACACCACCAAATGACCAAACATGATACCAGCTCCATTTTCTTCCCTCTGTTCTGAATCATGCTGAGCAGTTAAATTCTGTTTAGGGCTGCTAAAGGAAGGAAAGTGGTGCCAAGAGATCTCTTCTGGAAGAAGTTTGTGTCGTGGTCCACAAAGAGGGGTCATGATGGCAGCACAGGCCTGAAAGATTGTTCCACGTTTGGGTTAGGGTTGAGAGAATGAGAGAGCGCAGAGGCACCATTGGCGTGGGTTTGGAAAGGGGCTGCTAAAGGAAGGAAAATGGTGCCAAGAGACCTCTTCTGACGGAACAGATTTTAGCAGAAACCGTCTGCTTTGCCCATATTTTATAATTTGCCAGTTCCATAAAAATCTTCCTTGTTCCTGGTTCATAGTCTCAGTATGCCCTTGCAATGAAGTGATGCTGCATTTCAGGATCATTTCCATCAGTAAGAACTACCATGAAGAACAAGGCAAGTGAGAAGAGTTTTCAGCAACATGTTTTATTTCAGCTTATATCTCACACTTGAATTTAGATTTCTTGTTTTAGAGTTCACGTTTCAGGCACATTTGCTTAAGCAATTTTCAAATAAAAGCTATCCCTTGTGCCTTTTAAGTGATAGAGAATCATGAAATGAAAATATCATCTGAAACAATTAGAGACAGAATTTTCTGTCTTTGATTATTTTTATTTTGCTGCAGAAAACTCTTTAAGTGTGTTTTCCAAACTAAGGATATTCCAACACTTGTGAGGGTAAAAAAGAAGACCCTTCTGAAATACATGCTTTTTCCTCCTCTCAGTATTTCAGGATATGAATAGATTTTCTCTGTTAAAAAGATTAAATTGCTCATGTGAAGATGTTCTCTATTTCACTTGAAGAAAATTTCTATTCACAGTAAGATTCCCACATTGACATTCACAGGACAATCTCATTGTTGGTTAGTCTTATGTTTTAACCTAATATATTTCAGAGCAACCTTCATAGCAGTATCCAGCTAAGTATTCACTAGCTCAAAGGTAGAGGAAAACTGAAGAATAATTGTCCTGCCAAATATCTCTCTGGCCCCTTGCTCCCCACACCCAAGTCACAAAGACAAAAGAAATTAATAAGCCACAGTCGTGGTATGTGTATACATCTGCTGGGAGCTGCAGCAATACCACATATACACAGAGTTGCTAAAATAGCCCTGTAAGAACAAAGAGTACAGAAATCTCCATACGAAAATCCTTTCAAATAGAAAAAGGGGGAGGCATACAATTTTCCACAAGGTGAGAAAAGTCACCCTCACAGAACCAAAGGATTGAACCCTTTCAATCCTTAGGTATCAGCCAGCAAATTCCCAGTGGACCCCAGAAAGTCACAGACTGCCCAGAACCCAGAGTGAGTTGTTTAAAGATATTTTGTCTGTCAAAACTCTTCAAGATCTATCATTCTGATTTGTTAAAAAATCCAAAGGCCCCACCCCGAAGGAACAGTAGTGCTGAAAAATATTATTTCATACCATTCACTGATGCACCACAAGACAAACTTGATTTCTGTTATTTCTATATTCCACGAACAAAAGGAGCATTTTCCTGGCATTAAAAGTGTTCAATGGCATCCAAAGAGAAAACAGTGTTTTTACCAAATCAGTGACATTTTCCTCTCCCCAGAGTATCTACCTAACATGAACTGACTTTTTCCTGAAATATCAAATATATATTTCCTTATTAGCTAAATGTCTTGGGTTTTAGCTAGAGATAGTGAGGTAAAAAGTAAGGTAGACAACACCAATATTGGCAAGGAAAATTATTCTGTATACAATCACATTTATTCCTTTTTTTTTGTTATTAATTTTTAGAAATCTGGTGACAAGAATACAACTGACCCTCCTATCCTGCCTTTGCTGGATCCCATGCCCAGTTCTTAGAAAATATGATAGGGCAATTTAAGGTCAGAATACACCTGCTCATGTGATTATGCTATGGAGACCTCTCATTTAGTCTCTGATACCATGACTATATACAGCAGCCATTGCAGACTTCTGTCCAATCTTATGTTAATGGCGTTTTTTCAAAATCTATTCCTAATCATTTACTGAACCCCATAGACGTCTTTTATGTTCACCAATGCTGTAAAAAGACATTAGAGAGAGAGGGGCATGAGAAATAGCCTAAGATGATAATTTACAGAAGTGAGAGCTATTTCTATACTAAAGGGCTGTCTTTGCCTGGCAAACTGTTCTGTGTGTTCAGTTTCCTTCAAGGTTGAAAATGGTAGATTTCAGTCTGCTTTCTGTGGCACAGAATGTAAGTTGAGTAGACACAACATTCCTTCTCTCCTATTTTCACACTAAAGTTTAAGAGGTCAGTTAGAAACAAAGTACTAGTTATAAAGGAAATTTAAAAGGAAGAAAGAGTAAAGAAAGAGGAACCATCCTGATGGATTTAGTTAAATTGTCATTTCCAACTTAAAGTGAAAGGGTGATGGAGCATTTACTAGAAGCTGTCAAAAGCTTAGAAAATAGATCTTTCTTTGACAAATTCTGATGATTGTTCTATTTTGCCTAACAAGGTATCGTTCTATGCAGCTGTATGGAACATTTCATAAAGGTATAAATTTTTTAAGAGGTTTCCCAATTATTTAGATAAATTAACTATTTTGCATTTAACAAGAGAACCCTTAATTTTAACATTTTAAAGAGTAGCTAGGGGATGCTAAGAAAACCTGTATCAGGTTTCAAAGGAATGAAGAAGTGAAACTGAAAGAATGATCTTGTACAATTGAAAGCAGTGATATGTTAAATCCTAGTTTTCCACATTGGACACATTTTAAAACTTCAGTAATAGCT
Organism: Crypturellus tataupa; assembly: GCA_034781795.1. Classification (NCBI taxonomy): domain Eukaryota; kingdom Metazoa; phylum Chordata; class Aves; order Tinamiformes; family Tinamidae; genus Crypturellus; species Crypturellus tataupa. The sequence goes on along the minus strand of JAWLRI010000950.1, from coordinate 467,894 downwards.
TATTGCTTATTCACTAAATATTAATGCAGCATTGATCTTGACATCTTACGAAAGCATAGTGAGTAGAATTCACTAATGAAAAAAGCCTGCTATTACCAGTTTAATATTATACTCAATTGTTCATACAAAAGATTGATAAATACACTTGTTGTGAAGGATATGCTATGACTAAGTGAAGTTAAAGGCAAGTTAGGGGCAAGCACAGTACTAAAGATGGAACGTGAAAGGGAGCTTCAATTATTTCAATTACTCCTTAGGTTTATTGCCCAGCTGAAAATTCATTTTAAGAACTTGAAAAATAGTCTTTTGACTAAAACTTCACTTGTTTTGAAGTTACTTAGATTATCAGGTGACTACAGTGATAGGCTGCTCATATACCAAGTAAAATGATTTAATCAAAATCACAGTAAGACTATTAATAGGAACTTAATCTTCACACCTATTCTAGCCATTATCATTGATGGATATCAGGGACATTAAAATGACATTGACATTTAGAACCCAATTTAAGAAACTCAACATTACCCCAACAACCCTGGTCAAACATAGATAGTAGTCACTGAATTTCCAAATGCTTTTATTATTTTAACTGATAACAGCAGGCAATATAGGGCCAGTATTTGCCTGTCCATACCACAAGGAATATCACTGCGAGGCAACAGTCCCTTTCAGATACAGAGCCGGTCCTGGAAGGCCAGAAAGAAGAGCTGAGGATGGAATAACTACTTGCTTTTATAGGTCTGCATACCAGCTCACTGTGTTTGGAATCAAAGAGATGGATGAACTCTCTGCATAAGTGTCCTGCAAGTTACCAAGGGAATCAGATACATTTTTTTTCCATTTTCCTGTGTTTCAATAACTATTACTGCTGGCTCACATTCTCTCAGGGCAGATATTATCAGCTACTGGAAGTCAAGCGAATAAGCAGGGCTAGACCAGTGCTGTCTTGAAGCTGGAGAGTGACTTTCTAGACAGCACTTGCTGCTGGTTTCCTTCCTTTTACTATCATACTAATATTGCAGTAGTGCAAGCCAACCCTCTCCTATAACAACATGCTTCCATTGTACATGAATCTCTCCCAATTGCATATACTGTGCACTGTAGCAAGTGTTTTATTATAGGTTCACTGTGTATCACAATAATATTAAAACACAATTTTGCAGAATATTCAGTGCTGTGAAGATACAACTACCTCCACTAAGAGATTGTGGAATTTTAAATTCACTTAACAAATCTGGAAGTAAAAGTAATCCTCCAGGAAACAAAGGCTATGTATTTTGGAAGAGACTTTTACAAAAGTGTGGCCCTGTAAGGCCTTCTAAGAGTAGGGACATAAATATAAATATGTAGGCCTTAAACAGAGGGGCTACAGAAGCAAGTTAATTTCACATGCTACATTTTATTTGTGGAAATAAAAGATTCCACATTTGTGGAATCTTTTGTGGATTTTAAGAGAGCTTAAAAGTATAAGGCCTACTAAAGATAGCAGGAGGCTAAGAAAGAGTTCCTCAGTGCTCTAGGAGCCCACAAGCAAGGCAAGCAGAGCCCCTTGAAGAAAGCCAGGCATGCAGATCTTCAAAACTTGGTCCTTGCTCTTGTGAGCCTCTGTCTTCCCCATAAAACATACCAATCCATTCTGCTTTTCCTCCACTTGGAGAAAAATCTGTAAAAATCATCATCAGTAGCTCAGAGACTATAGTTCTCAGGAGGCAAGTTTCCTCTTTTGATGCCTTTTTATATTTCCAGGGTGAAATGATATCTTTGAAAACAGACATGGGGACCTACTTACTGTTTAAGTTGAGTTAGAAGGTCCTGAGCGTGGCCCCAGTTATGGGACAGGGAGGAGACCAGCATGAATTTTACCTCAGGAGACGCAGCTGACAGAATCGTATTATTAGTTCTGATAGTTTCTCTCTCCTGTCCTGAATTGCCTCTATTTCATGTTTTACATAGCAACAAAGTCTTACTTCTCCAGCTCCTGTACTGCAGCAGGAGACAGCAGGCTGAAATAATTAGATTCTGGTATAGGTGCACAAAGGCAACAGAGCTGTGCAATGTTTCAGGTAAACTAAGATGACATGATGCTAAAACAGAGTTACAATAAGCAGCCTTATCTTTTCAGATGCTATTGTACAAATAAAGAAAACCACAGCATATTAAGCATCAGAAAAATAGCACTTTGTTCCTTATTCAGCTTTCACTGTGGATAAAATTCACTTGCTGTTTCCTTTGACAGATGTAGTGGTATAGCTTCTAGGCAAGATACTGAAGCTGTTGCCAAAGTAGCCGCAAAAGCATTTTCCCAAGGATCTCAGTCTCCTGGTACATCTCAGACATGCAACCATATCATCTGTTTGGAAGTGGGTAGAAAGCATTAGGGAAGAAGATAGGCCAAAGTCGCCTGGAGATGAGGAGAAAGGAAAACACATTACAGAGAAACCCAGTTTGGAAGGAGAAGGGTTTGTGGATCCGGGCTGAAAGAAGCAATACAGCAGTGTCAAAAACACCTAGGGAAGGGACAGTGAGGAAGTGGGAACAAGGCCAAAAATTTCTTGTCCTGGCAGAATAAAGTGGGCAGTATTAGTCAGAAGTAGGACATGCTGGAATCAAGAGTGAAAACAGAGACAAGTTAAAAAAAAAGATCCTAAAAGTCCTTCATGGGAGAAGCTGTAGTAGAAGACAGTCCCCCAGGAGGTGCCCTGCTATGAAGCGAGGTAGGCAAAGTACCCAAGGAGCCTGAAGAGCAAATGGGAGCACAAGAATACTACCAGGGAGTTGCATGCTGCTGCAGCCTGCATGACCTGGAAACAGTTGCAGGAGGCATTGCCAGAGTGTCACAAGGGAAAAACTTTGTCTTCTGGTAAATCAGTCACTTGAATAATGATATCTGCTGTGCTGGAGGCAGTGGCAATCATGCCCAGGGATGGTACCTGTCCAAGTCATTTGTTCATCCACAGGTCAGGACATTTAAGTGATTATTTGCAAGCACATGAATTCTCCTGCTGGATACATCAGCACAAAATACTCTCTCTTATTTTTCATATATCTCTCCCTCTCCCTACGGGTGATCTTTCCTGAGCTTTTTCCTGAGCTCGCAAAATCCCTCAGACCTACTTGTCCAGCCTAAGTTCCCCCAATTGAGCTTACTCAGTTTTTGTTGTCACAATAAAGATAAACGTCCCTAATGCTCGAAGATGCCAGGAGATACAAGCTTAGTGGTGTTGAAACCAAGCAGAGCAGTCTCTGCTCAAATATATGAGATAAGAGGAGGAAGAGAAAAAAAGAACACCATCCCCTTATATATCCTTCCTGTTGCACCAAGATTTCCAAAAACCCTCTGTAGAAACCATCACGAATCATCTCAATATGTAATGCACTCACTGGACACAATTCTGACCATGCACTGTTGACATGCTACACAGCATTCATCCTCTCTAAACAGGCTATCCTAGCACAACTTTCTATCTTACCCATCTATCTTAACTTGACCTTCAAATTCTTAAACAGAGTTGGAGGAAAGTGTTCAGAATTCCTCTTAATGAGCAATAAAGTGGTATAAAGTATTATTTGTACAGTGATTTACTAAATATTTACTTTCTATTTAAAAAAAAATCACAGTCAGAACCAAGCAAAATCTAAATGGTGGGCCTTGTGAACATGTAATTTATAATTCTGCCAGCGCATGTCAACTAATGGAAGAAACTAACATGAGGTATTTAATAAACTTAGGACTCCTGATACAGAAAATCCTTCTTTGCGGATGCACCATATATCATTCTTTCAATACAAACACTACAAAAAAAAAAAAAAAATCAGCAAACAAGCATCTGATAGAGGTTAACCAGTTAACAAGCCCTGTCTCAAGAAATCACTGATGACAGGATATTTCTATCAGTTTTAGATCATGCAACACTCAAATATCAGTAAAAATTACTGCTAAAAGCTTATCAGGAAAATAAGATAGGATTTTTTTTTTTTTTGCTTGTTTTTACTGATATAGGAGATAAATAGATAGATTTATATAAATACATACATAGAATCATAGAATCATAGAATCATAGAATGCCTAAGGTTGGAAGGGACCTCTAGAGGTCATCTAGTCCAACC
>JAWLRI010000950.1:438005-463687 GCA_034781795.1 Crypturellus tataupa | reverse complement strand
ATATCATCTGCAAATTTGCTGAGGGAGCACTCTGTGCCTTCATCCAGGTCATTGATGAACAAGTTGAACAGGACTGGCACATATGGTGTAGCAAGCAATAACAATCATACTAGATTAAATGTGAAAGTTCCCCAGCCTTGAAGCCTGTCTCTGGTAGTAGCCAACAACTTTCCAGAAGAGAATACACAGGACATGGCTGTGGCTGTGCTTCTGCAGGGCACCTTCCAGGCCCCAGAGGTGTGTGGGGCTCAGACTCCCCAAACAATGCCGGTAGTGGTTGTGTTTTATATTTCTTAGCAATCCCTCTCCCACACCACTATTTCTTCCAGGTTGTAGTATCTAGTTTCCTGTAGCAAGCAGTTACACAGTTGAACAGGCAGACTTCTACTCAAATACTTTCTGTTTAATATGCCTTGAACGGCCTTGGAGATTTTTGAGTACTTCCAAATTAGATTATCCCTTTAGATGAAAAGATCTTTTTGGAGTTCAGATCTACAGATACCGACACTACAGACTTACACATTAACAAAATGCTTTATCATTCTTAAAGGCACATGCACACTCCTGCTTCGACATCTTAGTGCCTTGCACAAAGGTTGAAATTTTACGTTTTGGACTGGAAGGGGTGTATATAGGGTCAGGGGCAGCTTTAGAACAAGTTACCTAATGGCTCCCTTCTGGTTTCCTGCCTTGACCATCTGATCTTTACCTCCATCACAATCTCATCCCAAGTCTCATCAACTCCAGTAAGTCAAGAACTATGCTGCACAGCAAATCATGCCATTTTGTGTTCAGGATTTTCAAGATCCACATCACACATAACATTAGCAGTGGCAGCACTAAATATGTCAGAGTAAGAGATCTCTAACTGGAGATCTCTTCTCCAATGGATCCTGAGGAAACATCAGATGAGATGCCACCTGGGGCTTCTGGGGCTTTGTTTTCTTGCCCTTCCTCCCCATCCCCTGAGGATAAAAGGTATTCATTGCTGAGGATTCTTTTGCGTTAGGCTTATCAAGTGAAAAATCCTCTTTTGTATTTTCCGAAGGAAAGAGAGGGTTGTGCTAAAATATGCAACCAGATGTTCTGTGATAATCCTATTCCAGTGAGGAATCTTGACACCTTGGTAAAGCATCATGGTACTTTGCAAGCAAATAATGATGTGTCCATATATTAAAAAGTCTATGCACAATTGCCATCTATGTAAGTGAACTATTTCAGTTCAGTGGAGCCGCAATATGCTTATCATGCTCATCGAGTCTCAAAGTTATAATATACCTTACTCATCTTATAGAATAAATTACCTAACTAAACACCCTCTGCACTCCTGAGACAGCTGTACTATGGCTTAGGAAACTTAGCAATGATATTCTAGTGAAAACCTGCTTTCTAAGAGGTTAAAAAGGTTTCTATATCTAATTGCTTCACAGTTTAGTTTTGAGATGTAGAAACACATACTCCCCCACATTTTATAAAAATTCTGCTTCCAGTGGAGCAGGGTACGAGTCAGAAACACTGCTTCTGTTAGCGGGGTGTCCCTAAAGCAGAGAAGAACATGCGCCCCAGGCTGGCTGGCTCAGCCCCGGTGCTGATGACTGGCACACTAAGGTGGGTGTCAGCTCCAGGCAGGATGAGTCAGGGGCACGGGACGCTCTCCCTGCTCTTGCCTGCCCCTCACCACCATCTCCCCCATGCTGTGGCTGGTGCCCCAGGAGCAGGCAGGAGGGATGTGGTTAGCCCATGCCAGAGGTGAACAAGAAGGAACACCAGAAAGCGGAGAGCTTACACATCAACCCGAGTACTGTGTTTCAGCCTGGTTTTTGTTGGCCTCATTTTTCCACCAATTCCCAAGCCTCCCAACCCTGACCTACTCAGCTACCTGTGCAGAGGACAGCAGACCTCTGCAGTCACAAACTAGCATTTAATGGCCATCAGCCATTCACTCCACTGAGCTAAGAGAATCATTAATTTTGCCCTGCAGCAAAAGCAATCCACCATTCTGTGATTGTGATCTATGGGCCAACTCGTGCTTCTTCAAGGGTTAAGCAGCTTTCACAGCCTCCATAAGAAAACCTTATCAAGATGGCTCAAGTCAGACATATCTTTCACAATGCTGTCCACTGAGTGAGTGGCAGTAAGTAAAATGGAATTGATTATAAATGGATAGCTGGTCTTAAACAGCTTTCAGCTGCACTATGCACAATTTATGTTTATGTTAAAGAATCATCTTCAGTGAATTACATTAGGAACTGAGTTCACATCATGAGAAGCCAGTGTATTTAACAGTAGCATTATAGATTGTTCTTCTGATCTTGCAGTTAAAGTCATATGGATTAATATTACTACACAGAAATAACATTACTACTACCACAGTAGTTAACTATGTACCCTTATCATTTTTAGTTCTTTGGAACAGCCTCTGCAGTATCATACACATATTACATACATATCAGAGCAGCAGACAGCTGGGTGATTAAGGAAGCTGCGTTGCTAGGAATACCAATTCCTAACCAGTCCAGAATCTTCAGAATCTTTCTTTTCTTTCTTTTTTTTTTTCCTTTTTTGGTGCAGACATGAAGAGAAACTTTAACAGAAGTCAGTATAACTTGACTGTCTGTGTGACAGAAATGTTCCTGTACTATTTAATAAATTAATTCTTTGATACAGTTTTCAGAAACAAGGATAACTGAGCCAAGGTCAGATGCTTCAAGGACCTTGTTTTTCAGTATCAAATAACAACATGAAAAAACGTTATGTAGAAGGCTTTTGTAAGCTAACAGTTTTACTTAGGTAAAGCATGAAAGCAAATACAGAGTCCTCTAGTTGTAGTCACAATATTTGCATGTTTACAAAGCCTTATGTTCGCTGACATAAGATACTGACTTTATTTAAAATTGATAACATGGTTCCCCCAAACATTCACATAATACCCCAAGAAGACAAATGCATTTTAAGTCTTCTCTGGCATTCAACCAAAGAAAAAGTCAACATACAAATATTTCCAGGTTACCTTTTTCCATAACTTTTAAAATACCTGTAAGAAAATTCTTCACTATTTTGTAGTGTTACTGGCCATACTCAGCAGCATCTCTCAGAGAGCATTTTTGATGCCATTTACCATCACATATCTAAATTTATTTGAAAAAGCAATCAAAATCTTCATGTTTTCCCACTGAAGTCTCAGCTATGTTTAACATTATTAGCCATAAGGAACCTGGCTTGATTTTGCAGGGGAAAAAAAAAAAGTTATCAGATGCCTGCAGTTTTCAACATGGTTTAAGCAGCTCACCAAGTCCTCACTATCTATCTCAGCAGATTTGAGGAGTAATGGGAGCAAACATTCAGCCAGTTTGGAAGCAGGGTTTCAGCATGAAGCTACAGGTGCCAGGTCACTTTGTGGATGTTTTGTAAAGTCAGTAGAATGATGAAACAGACTCAGCTCCCAGCACACAAAGCCCCTGTTGCTCCCTTATGGTCCTTGTCTGCTGTTTAAGCACACACCTGGGAATGGGAATGCATCTGCTACGCTGCTTCTTCAAACTCTGCTGTCCACTCCTTCTATCACGTTATGCTTCCCTTCCAGCTGCCCTCATCTGTTGCTCAGTAACAACTGCATGCATAACGATGAGGGTTGTTTTGAGTTACAATCAAGTGGAGGAAGAAAAGCATAAACATTTCTCTCGTCTGGCAATTCAACTTCCCTATGACTTTATCCATTTTGAGTCTTTCTTCAGTTCTTTCTATCATTTTTATGTTCAGGAAAATGCTCCCAGTCTTTGCCTGCCTCCTAATAGGATTTTTCCATACGACTAATTATTTTTGGCTTCTACCACATCCATTTCTGTGTCTTGTCTGAAGGAGGCTGGCTAAGAGTGCACTCTGCTTTCCAGGTGGTTGCACACCATGCTAAGAATGACATTAAGTATTATTTTCTCTCTTTCTTTCTCCACCCACTAATAATTTTTGGTTCTTAATGACACAAACCCTTTTTCTTTAGGGAGTACAGTTGGTTTTGGAGCTAACAAAGTGCTATGTGAAAACTTCAAGCTATTTCTTCTGCTGTACATTGTCTTGCATATATCATCAATTTCACTTACCATATGTTACACAGCTGCCTTGTCCCTGTGATATTCCTTAGTACAGCACATCTGAATTATTTAAAAGCAAAGAGGATGTCACAGGCTTCAAGAATTTGATCATAAACTATCTGAAAGCAGAGCTAGTACTTCCTTTAATGCACAAGACAGCCTTTTGCTCTCATGGCCTATCACCTTTTATGCTCCTCCTGCATCTGCTCACTAACAGTTTCACTGACTTACTTCTCCCCTCCTCATAGAGGATGGTGGAAACCAAAGTAGGGCTTAACAGCAGAACACAAAACTATTAACAACAGCACACTCAGGAGTACAAGTACGTCTAGGAACATGCAGATGCATCATCTCCAAATGGCATCTAATTGCAAAAATAGGTGGTTAGTAGATGACTAGATCCATTGAAACCAATGAAGCTTTTTGTAAAATAGGTGACTCAAGGTAGCACACAGCTGAACACTTGAACTTGACAATATTTATAGAAATCTCAGAGTTTGGCTATTTGGACCAGAGCTATCAAAAAAAGAGTTAGTGCGAAGTCTGTCCAGATAAAGCTCAAGCTAGATCTCTCCAAAAAGATTCCTTCTTCAAACTACCATTTGCCCACCATCTAGTAATAACAATGTAAGGAAAAAAGAACTATATTTATGGAAAAGAACAAAGCTAAAGTGTTGCAGAAAAGGGGGAGAAAATAAGTGTGTGAGGGGCAGGCAAACATTTCTTCTAGGTGACCCAGGAATTTAAAAAAATTGTTAAGAAAACACTTCAAAAGGAATTCCAAAAGGTAGGGGGAGAGCTGTAAAATAATGTAGTTACTAAAAAGGAAACATCCAAAAGTACTAGCTAGCAGAAAGCAGAAATAAAAATAAGCTTTCTTTAGAAGAAATTATATGTGCCTCAGTGCACAGCTAGCAAATTGAAGATAAATATATTCTGATCTGGAGTGGGGGTAATTTGACAACACTACAAAGAAAAAAAAAAAAACACACCAAAAAAGCAAGCGTCTTCTGAAAGAAAAATGTTTAGGACTATAAGAATTAATTCAGGACAAACACTTAAAATGGTTGAGGTTTAAAATAGCTCAGAAATTTAAAGGTCCATAAAAAAGATCTGTAAAGTTTCTTCAACACCCCAACACTTAAAATAAGACAAGGTAAACTTCCAACATGTCTATCATGAGATAAGGAACTTGTTTGGAGTTTGGAGTAAGGAGTTTGTATATTAACTAATTATATAATTTCTTTGAAGTTATTTCTAACAATAATTTAGAAACAATTTTATGTTTATAAAATTTACAGAATTATAAAATACTATTTACTTATAAGTTTTACATATACCCTAAACTTGGAAAGAGCGGGAAGAAGCATTGCTGCAATTGTAGGACCTAAGCACAACAAACACCTTGTTTGAATGGAGCAGGTACAAAACAAATTGTTTTAGTAGCTGAGCTGTAGCAGCCAGCAATATTAAGTCTGCGTTGAGGCTACAAGGCTACAGTCACCTTGCAACGTATTTTCCTTCAACCTTCTTTATTTTTTGCAATTATGTTTAGCACATTCTTAGGCATTGCTATTGATTCTATGATTTCTATGATGGATTGTGGTACGTAGATTCTCATTTCCAATTGTCATCTAGCCTTCTTACAAAAGAACCTTAAGAGAAAGACTACAGTTGAGTGTTCTTTGTACTATACATAGTTTTATTCTGCTAGTAAAGTTACCTTGTCCTCGCCTCCTCCTCACACACACTTTTAGAGTAAAAACTAATAATTGTGGGAAAAAATTACATATCAAAGCTACAAAAACAGTTGTGGCTTCATTTCTTTGGACTATGTGTCCAGAGAAGGACTGTTTTCGGTAAGTAATATTCCTTGGAAGATGTTATTTTAATGTTACCCCTCAGTAACCAGCATTTTGAATAAAACTATTTTAATATTAAGCAGCCAATATCTAAAAATGAAGGTTGAGGAGCATGTTCTTAGAATCATCCATGCTTTCCTATAAATATCTGGAATTCATCTTTTGCTCCCATAGGAATATTTTGGGATGAAAACTACCACCCAGATGAAAAGCTTTATTTCATATGTTTTCAGCCACCATCTAGTCCAGTCTAGCAGCTATAGTGACACTTTCTCCTAGCTTTCTACATCACCAAAATGCCATTTGCAATCTTCGTGTTCAGGAAAGTTTTGTCTCAGTTCAATTGCTATTGCCAAGATTTAATGCATCTCAAGTGAGTCACAAAAGCAGCTGTTACTGCCTTCTGATGCAGCTTTAAGGAAGGAACAAATCCTTTTTCTCCCACAAGCAAAAGCAATGAACAGACACCTCAAGGTAAGCAGCCAGGTCAAGAATCTAAAGCATGACAGAAAAAATCCCAGACACTGAACCCGCAGAGCATCCACTCTACAGCTGTGGAATTTCTCTCTAGAGTTTCATTGAAATTCAATTGCTTGGCAAAAACAAGGTGACAGGACATATCCTGCTGCTTTTGCTTTCACATTGCAGCAGATAATCTTATCAAGAAGGGAAGCCGAAAGATATAGATAGCAGATATGGATTGAAAAAAATCCCAGATGAGAATAAAACTGAAGACTTGTACATTTTAGGCAATATATGCTCTTATTCTGGAAGAATTAACTTTCCAATTAGGACACAAAACGCTTAAGATAAATGTGTAGGAACCTGACAACCATATAGCTCCAGGCCATCTTATCATTCCAGCTCTAAGAGTCACAGATCTTCCTCTCAATAAAAAGACACCAAATTCCCTGCAGAATTATAGCCAGGTAGTGCCCAACTTCCCAGGACAGCTCTGTTGACTGGTTCACTCTGTCCATACAGGATACATTCACACTTGTTCCAGAATATAGCAGTAAGGCCAGTCATATTTAAAAGAAAGTGTGTGGAAAGTGTCTCCTGAAAAACAGATCTCTTTCAGTACATATTTACTAAATTAAGTAAATTGGAGAATATTTCAAGGCCGAGATATTTCTAGCCAAAACAAGAAAAGCAGAGCAACAGCCCATATTATTCTCTCTGGGCTCAGTGAATACTTGCTTATACAAAATAGCACAGAGATACCCACTGCACAATATCTAGTAACATCATGCACAAGGAATACTGGTTTACTAATTCTCTGCCTGCTATTATTACTCTTTTCTCAAAGAGGGACAAAAAGGTGCAACTTGCCCCAGATCTGGGAAGGTCAAATTCTGCTGCTTTACAGGAATATGTTTCACTGCAAAACCATCTCTCTTTCCTCATGAAGACCCCTTCCAAGAACAGTACTGGAGATGTGCCAAGGATACAAAACCACCAGTCATTCTCTCAGAAAAGCTTCAGATTGGATAAAAGTCATGGAATACAAAAAAAAATATACATAGAAAGGATACATGGAATACAAAACAAAAGTATAACACTACATAACTACCTGAAATACTACACAGCTTCATGACAGTATCTGAAGTGATGCTATATAACAAATATTATTTCATTGAAATAATAGCAACAGTCAATAAAATATCACTCAAATGAGAAAAGCCTTTCACCAGCCCAGGTATAGACCCAATTTTCTGAGCAAGCCCCAGTCTGAGCGCCCGTCAGACACATTGTGAATACAAACTATGACAGAAAGTGACAGCAGGAAAGTAGGAAAGCTTTGTGAAACAAGCATGAATAAAATTAAATTTCATCAGAGATGTCAGAAAAGGTTTGCTTGTTTCAGGAATACCCAACAATAGCTGGTTAAAACACTAGCAAGTTGCTTCTCAAATGCATTTTCACTTAACAGCTGCTGTTACTTGTCTACAGAAGTACCACTCTCATCTTTTTAGTTAACACTAAACACATCTCGCTTTAGTTAACATTGTATTAGGGTCTACAGCAGAGAACAATCAAGCCTTCTGAAATAGTAGTATGGAAAAGCTAGTAGATTTTAAAGTCCGAGTTACTATTACTTGCCTATCTGTACAGCAGCAAAGCTGCAAGACCTTGAGGCAATGAATTTTCAACAAAATTCAGCAAAATCCCCTGTTTCCACCTGGGGCTTTGACAAAAAAAAAAAAAAAAAAAAAAAAAAAGTGGAGGGGGAGAAGGGAGGATACCTGAAGAATTATCTTTGCTTGATGTCAGCCCTGCTTTGTTTTGAGAAGCGATAGAAGAGTCAATCAGAACAGGCACACTGGATTTTTTTGTTGGGTAACTGCTACTTGTTGCCAGTCAACTTTGAATCCATAATACCTTTTTGACTCTTTCAGTGCCTTGCATGCAAGCAGACTGAGGTCTTCTACTCATCAGCCCCTCAATCTGTGATAATTAATTTATAAAAGCATCCACCTTACAATAATTCACAGGATTCCTGACTGTCAGGATTCCATGTTAAAACAAAAAGCATCACTGAACCATCCTTATATGCAAATGTAAAGAAAAAGATTGCAGTGTCCTTAAAGCAGCTTGTATTCCTATCACAGCTATAAGAAGCAGGTTAATCACAAATGTACTGAGATAGAGAGCAGAAATCTTTGGTGAAGATTATGTTTATCTGAAGATAAAATGGGAAGATGAGAAAAATCTAACCCTGTTAGCCCTTCAGATTGTACTGGGATTCAATATCATTTTCTAAGTATTTCTAACCATTCATTAGAGCAAGAGTCATCCTCCAAAATGGTCATTGCATATTTGCAATGGACAGGTAGAAAATGCATTCTGTTTTCTAGAGTCTGCAGCAGTAATGAGCTCAGCTTCTGGTGCTTTAAAATAGAATTCACTGCCCACATTTCAGCTGAAATGCATTAAGAACACCTTCCAGAATAAAATTCTGGAACAGCTCTGGCAAGCATGAAAAGCATAGCACATACACGTTTGCTGCGATATATTGAGTGAACTGTCTAGCTCTGAGGCCTGATTTATTGAACTGTAGCTAGAAACTTCACTCAAATATCTTCCTGCAGTAGCATGCAGAAACTACAGTTCAGCCACATATAAGACAATGAAAGTACAATGCATTAACATTAGTATTAATATCTTTCATGTTTGTTCAATAAAAAAAATTAGAAAACATTTATTAGCTCATTTCCTACCTTAATTAGCCATTTTAAAAATGATGTCAGATCAAAAGCAAGAAAAATAATAAAGTAAGTCTCACTGCAGAGACCACTAGGCACTACAAATTCAACTCTGGCTTATATAACTCAAGTATCGTTAGCAACCAAGAAGTCACACAGAACGTTGCATCATTCAAGCACATTAAATCTAACTCATCAGCACCTCTGGCAAAACAAAACAAAACCCCCCAAAATTGAACACTGAATGCAAAACTCTACACAGTTGCTAATAAGCAGGGATAAAAATAAATAGGGGGGAATTCTTGGTCATTAAGTGTTGTGGATACATGCATATGCCATGTTACAGGTACATGCATATGTCAGAGAAAAAAAAAGACGTGCAGGATGATTAGTCTAGGAATATCCCCTTTAATATGGCCTCCTCTTGTGAGATGGAATGTTTTCTTGGACCAAAACACCTCTAAAAACCTTCAAAGAGAAAGTAACTAAGAACTGAATCTGATTGTTTTCCCTCAAAGAAGTGCAACTCCATACTGTTCAGAAATTGCTAGAATTTGAAAGTGAGATCACCAGCATATTGTGTCTTGCTCTGCTTTCTTGTCTGTCTCTTCTAGTCTAGTCAGGAAGATGCTAGATGAAAAGCAAAGTTTTTTTATATATATAAAATCCAAAAAGCAAATAAAAACAGAGATAGCAATGTGCCCAGCTAAGATGAATTGATTTGAAATTGATTTAATCTACTACTCAGAGCCATTATGAGAAAACAATTTTCAGCTGCACCACTTGTCTGCTTGCTCTACGTTTTTGGAGAGAAGAGGGAAGAAATAGGGAAAACCCACACAGAATACTTGAAATGTCTGCACCATGGCATTCTCCCTGAAGACACATTGTATTTCTACAATGAGCTAGGCTTTCTTCTTTCTGATCATCCTTATAGATAGCAGTTATTTAAAGTACAAGATAGAGGTCTACACCCACTTTAAGGCACATTTTCACATTACGCCCATTGCAATAGTTTATTCCTCAGATAATGAGTCATACACAACAGCTGAAAGTCTAGATCCTAAGCGATTTGTAACTTTGTAATCAAAGGCAAGCTATAAAGGGTTAACTAGGTGGCAGTTACCTATCAGTGGCATCAAATCAGAGTTTAAACCTACACCTGCATTTCCAGTTACCAGTGGAAAATGTACTATCTCAGAAAGGATCAAAGTGTCTCTCTCCCAGCAGTAATGAAATCACAGACATTAAGATTGTTATCTAATGCTTACCTGAAAATACCGTATTTGTGTTTACACGTCAGAAACTCTGGTGATTTCCTGCTATACAACAAAGCTTGTAATGGTAAGAGGCAATAATCTTCACATTTAATTTCAGAATGGAACTCCTACAGAGCCAAGAATGACTTTCCTTGTCTGATGGAGAGAAGCACGTATTTCTAGGGGAAAATTCAACCTGTCCTAAGAAGAATATCCAAATCTCCTGAAGCATCCTTACAAGCTGCAGGTCTCCTTTCTGACTCTAAAAAGAGCCATGACAACAAGCAAGATGCATAACTCTAGATGACCTACATGGGGAGACTGATCACACACCCAACTGCATGCAGGCTATCACTGATCCCCAAAAGCAGAGTGGCCCAAAGCCCGCTGCTGCTGACATGGCATCCCCGTGTTAGCATGTTATAGCAAAGGCAAACTGATACTAGACCGTCAGCAGAGAAATCTTTAACTTTTGACAAAACCCAGATGCTAAGCCACAGAGGCAGCATTTTGTTCACCTTTCTAAAAGTATGCTGTGCTAATTACTATCAGCAGGTCGCTCCCCAGGATACAGCTGCAATTAACAGATTTGCTAAGCAGATTGGTGTCCAGCCTGTCTGCTGATCAGCAGGACCCACACTGAAGGAGGTACGCTTGAAAGGCTCCAGAATCATACACGAAGAAAGAGCGATCTGCTTTGTAGGCCTGTCCAGAAATGACCTTTGCATTGCAGTCAGTAACCTTCTGGTTCATGGTGTTATACAGTACATTTGTCTTAAGGTACTTTGTAAGTAGAGGGCCTCTTACAACAGCTAGAAAATTTTGCCTCTAGAAGAGAATTCTTGGTATGGTAGCCTGATTTTAGTCTCGGTTGAGTTTCATAAAGCCAGAAAACTGCCTGCCCAGCTACATTAAGAAGGTAGCTCAACTTGCTCAGCAAAAAGTTCAATCACATCAGAATTGAGAGCACAATAGACATGGCACACAACGAACGTTAAAATGTGCAATTACTTTTGTTTCCAACTTTTCCACGCAGGGAACTGTTGCAACAGTTTCAGACTACAGTCCATTAGCCACAATTCTGTATTATGAAATCCACTAGTTCCATATAGGCAAAGGATGATTTTCCTTGACTACAGTAACCTTCAGAATTGCACCCAGCAGCCTAAGCGCTAAATACGGTGCAAGTTTTGACAACTCAGTGGGAGGACAGATTCTACTCTTTCTTCAAGTACCAAATAAGCAGATAAAAATTAAGAGGACTAGCTCGGTAATTAGATAGAGATAGAGGAAAGAGGGGAAGGAAAAAAGCTCTGGACTCTGCAGAGGAAAAAATAAAAGAAAAAGTGCTAATAAATCAGCAAATGTTAATATTTGTATGGAATGAGGTAAGGACTGCAGTGATGAGGCCTATGACACCAAAGCCCTTCTGTGTACAAAGCAGCAAAAGGTTGTAGCATGCCAAAGATACATTCTCTCTTTTTTCATCCAAACAGAAGGAATAAACATGAAAAAACAAAAGGAATAGAGGAATTTTTTTTTCCAAAGCTGATTTAAAAGGCAGCTTTTTACTATCTGTGGGCCACTCCTTTAGCCACTGCAGGAATAGAGATTTTAATACAAAAAGCTACATTAGCACAAATGTGCTCTATCCTTATAGAGGACTATTGTGTCCTGCACTTGTCTTTCCAAAAGATTTAATATTGGTAAATGGTTCCTAAAATGCTTTCATGCAATGCAGTCACTAACTAAAGAATTAACTCCAGGAACAGGGAAGTTTTTCAGGCTAATAGCAGGTTCCCATTGGCTGCTATACTTGATGCTTGATGATTAATTGGCTGAAGATCATGTTGATCTCACACATTGATTTTTCTTCTTAAAACTACGGTAAGTTACAACAGAATTTTTAACCTTTACTTCAGCACACTACCCCTCTCTTCTCCTTCCTCTCAAAAAAAGACGTGTGAGAGGTGCACTGGCAAAATGCAGTTATAAGACTCCTTTTGGAAAGCCCTTGCAAAGTACATGATTCAGAGGAAAGTCACTGCGTGTTAGGCCTAAAGCCTTGACTATATACGTAGAGGATTTTAAGCACAGGGACTCCATATCCTGTCTGTGTGACTTTAGCATTTAGGGAGGATCTGCAAGGTGTACTGCAATCACTGGACTAGCCATCTAAGCATTTCACATAGTGAAATGATTGTCCTCTTTATCTTGGAATACATTTGTCTGCTTATCTCATGTCTCTTAAATAAAAATGAAGTTGCCTTGTTCGCAGCAGGAACTTTTGTTTCAAGAACATGCAGCTTGAACTCATTTACCGAATACTTTAAGTAGTACATCAGTGACAATACGCTCTGGACATACTCATCAAGTTGAAAGTACAGTAGACCCTACTAAGTGACTCTAGATCTTGTTGCAGGAAACAGATCATGTTGCAGTCCACATCGTTAGCTCCCCCAAACAATTCAGGTGCTTTGCTGCATGTTAACTTTATCCACAGTAACAAAGGAAAAATAAATGCATGTGGTATGGTAACCAAAAATAAATAACCATTTCACTGTAACAGCATTTCATCTTAAAGCACAACCAGAACTTTCATTCCTTTGTGCTCACCCCGCTTCATGCTTGTCTTTCTATGCTACACTAGTCTTATCATTACACTTGCAAACCACTATTTTGCTACTTTCAGTTTGAAAGTATAGTAGGCTTAAATAGTTATCTGCATCTAAAAGCTTCAATCACTGAAGTTTAAGATACTTACTGCATGAGTCAGTCTTAACACTTTCAGCAAGATTTAGTTTATTCACTTGTATCTTGAAAGATCATTTCTTTGACCAGCACTACTCATATCTTACCATGCTAGGAGAGAGAGAAAAAGAAACTTGAAATTTCCCCCCTCCCCCCTCTTCCAGGGTCTGTTTCTCCCTTTGCCACTCTCTTTTAGCTCTTCCCTTGCTTGCTTAGCTTCCCATAATGAAGTTGCCAATCCAAAACTGATTGACGTCATACCAGGCAAGGCGCTCATACGGATCGACTCAAGGAAGGGCAATAATCAGGCATGATCTGATCTTCTCATGGCACTTGAGGAGGAAGTAAGTATTCAGTGTCATCGTGTTGTCAGCAACTGTCACCATGTCAGACATGGAAGACACGTCTTCATTTCTTTGATCCTTCACGCAAACTTTCCATCTCCCACAACATGTGACAGAGGCGGGGGCCCAGACTGTCACTCTTGTATTATAGTGCAAAGGATATTGGTGAACTCGGACATTTGCAATGTCTTACGGTTTCAGGGTTTGAAAAGCACCATGCATTCAGCTTAGGAATGCCTTTTTTCCTGTTACCTTCAATTATACCCTACATGGGTCAGCTTAAAAAAGTAAAAACAATTACAATTTTTTAAAGGCATTTCTTTCATTTCCTTATCTACATCTTTTTATGCTAACAGCATACCTAAAAGGTCCCTCCCTAGCTCTTTTAACTGAGACAGTTTTCTTCCCAACAAGGCAATAGCCAGAACTCCAGCCCTATGCATATTTCCTTTTTCCTGAGGCTATATATATAATTATAGCCAAGATCCTTTTTTAGCTTTTGCTAGGGAGGAGGGGAAAAGCTTTTATTTTTCCTTGTTGAGGAGAATGTGACCAGCCTCCTGAGAAGAATAAAAGTCATCTGTAGGTATGAGATACTGAAGGTGAGCTTGGCTCTACAACTTCATGATAAAATGAGGATGCAGAGCACTGATAGGATTCAGAACCTTTAAAATAGTCCAGAAGTTATCTGAATTTCACTAATCTCCAGTCTAGTCTTCAGGAAGAACAGTCTTCAGGAAATTAAAGAAATAGTAGCATTCCAGGGCTCTGCAAAGCCACAAATCAAAGCACACAAGACTTTCCAGTCTCCTATGCATCCATTAAAGATAAATTGGAAAACAGCTGGCTTTAAATTCATTGTCTGACAAAACAGTACAGAATACAGTAATAAAGGAGACTGGTGTTTAGCCTGCCAAGCTAATGAAAAACTAAATGAAACTGTTGACCTTACAAGTTCTTATTTTTAAAATATTTTATCCATCTATCTTTGAAATGTTATTTTTTAAGATCAGCTACATTGATCCTGCAAATCTCTTCAAATTGCAGTTTAAAGCCAAGTCTTCCAAGCAATTTACAGTACCTCTGATGACTGCAGAGGTTCATTTCAGGAGCGGTCTTATTACATAACAGCCTTGTGACCAGTTGCACAAAGTTAGAAAGCCTTATTTATAGCTCCGTTTCTGTAACAGTTACAGTTTAAGATTAGACAGAAACCTAGCAATACAGTCCTACACCAGGTAATACAAAGATAGATCAGGAAGTCATAGAGGAGACTGTATTGGTATACAGCGACACTTGTTAAATCCTGGATACTAAAAAAGAAAAACAAGAGATAACATGGATAAGATTCCTCCTTATTGTGATAGCACAGAAGGTTCAAGTCATAATAAAACTTCAAAGAACAAAGCTTTCTTTTCTTTATAAAAAATAGGATAATAGTTGGAGTTCATAAAACCATCATGAAAATCAAGATTGCTGTGTTTCAAGAATTAACCTGTCAAAGCCTTCCAAATGTATCATTTCTTAACAGACTTTCTTTCAATGTCATGAATTAAAAGGGAAGTGGCAGTGAGAAAGCAGGCCAAATTCTGTTGGAGGCCAATAGAAAACTTGTAATTCTAGATAAAGCAAATTAAAATGTTTTTAGTCCAAACCAAAAATATTCCATTCATATGGATTACTCATATGGTGGCGTCAAGGGTACTTCAGATCCAGTCTGGACAGGGTCCTTGGAGAGCTGCCTTCCCTCCGACACTTCACAGGTTTGAGGCTACCAGAGCCCCATCGTCGCTCCCAAGTTGTGCATTATAGGACTCCTGACTAAATTACAGTCTAGTATTCAGAGAAGAATGAGAACAGAGGGTATATAAAATTACCATAGGGTACTGTGGTTTTGATCAAAATACTGCATGCTTTTGAGATGAAGTATTTGGATATTTGTCTTCCAGTTAAGAGCTGAATACTGCAAAATATTCAGCCAAAAAAAAAAAAAGAAGACACACATATATTTCCGGTTCTTAGAAGACTGACGTGAATCCACTTTTGGTTATCAGCAAGATTTATACAATCTAAATTTACTGCATGTGGGGAAAAGAAATAACACCACACCCACAGAGATTATCTGAAAAACTGCTATTATTTATACCTTTTTCATTTGCATACAACATGCTCTCCAGTTGGCAGTTTTAGGGCTTTCCTCCCAAGGCAGTGTACTTGGAGTCCTTGCTATGTCCTATGTCTGTTTACTGACATGGATCAATAAACTCTGCTTTTGCAGTCTGAACACAGTTTCTCCACAAGCAACATCAAAGTTTTGCTTCCTCTCAATGAGTTATTTTCTAGCCCACATCAGCTTGCTGCACAGTCCTTGCAGCAAAGAGCTAGTTTTGAATGTGGGGCAAGAAGGGAAAATTTTACAGGTTAAATTTATGATTCATAGATTTACTTACAGGATTATAAAAGTATATTAAAACTACAGCCTCCTTTGCTCAACTAAAAATACTGCTAGCTCACCTTCTTCCTATAAATCTAACTGCTACCTTAAAGAAATGTACATTGTAGTGTTTTAATTACCAAATTATCAGACTTTAATAGCCTCTTGAATACTGAATATTTTATAATACAAGTCAGCCTGCCATGTGAAACAGAAGCCCAAGACATTTGGCATAAGCCTCAGGCTCAAGAGTTGTGAACACAGATTTAGTTCCATTATATAAACACAAATTTTTAAATCTTATGTAAATGTACTGCAAGTCACAGCAAGGTAGAAGCCAGAGGCCAATTGCCGGCCAATTTCTAATTTAAATCTGTAGGACCAGGCTTTGACAGAAGGTCCTCCATGCTTTACGAGGGGAAGTCAGGCCTTTCTACTCTGACATTTCCCCTGACACATCTTTTAGGACTGTGTGAATGCTGGTGTAGACGATGACTAGTCATCTTTTCTTTAACCTGAAATAAGGAATATTTAGAATAAGCCAGAAGCAAAACAGTATTTTTAAAAGCTAAACAGGCGGTATTTCTGAGTAACTCCCAGGACAAGCAGCCAGGCAAACAGCTCCAGGCACTATATCAAAGAAGCTACTTCTTGACAGAGAAAGTGGATGCATATCCTGGAAACCATTTCTTCCCCTGCTGAGAGAGGAGAAGCAGGAATACAGAGCCACCACACACGTCATTTGCTCTGTATGCCAAGCTAGATACACTGGAGAGGAGATAACTATTTGCCTTCAGCAAGAGCACAAGGAAGATATGGGAGGCAGGGCCTTGAATGTGTTTCTGAACAACCCAGAAGTGACAAACACAGAAAAGAGAAACTGCTGCCAGCTGTACACCACACAATTGTGCCTCCTATACAGGTCTCAAACCAGCTCTTCCAGGAGCTGGAACTTGACATCCAAGAGAATGTGATACAAAATGCCCTAGGTGAAGAGCCATGCTACCACAGGTCAGGAGAAGATCAGAACAGTGTGGCTCAAGACATCAAGTTGTTCTCCCTAAGTACTGCTCAATCAGACAGTTCCGTAGCTACAGATACCAAAACAAGTTTACGGGAAATGGGCCCATTTACATCACACAGACATGCCTCAGTTTAAATGCAGGTCAAAGGCATGTCGCCCTGTTAAAAAGATCATACATTACCCATAGTGCATCCATGAGTTGCTGGTGTTAATCGAGACAGGAGAATTGCTCCTTCCACCATAAAAATCTTTCACAACTTCAGCTATTATGGCAGACAAGTCACATTCTTTCCCACATAATGTCTGACTGGCACATATTAGATTCAACGTTAGCAAAATCCTAGTTTCAGATATGATGCATCTGGAAGGAAACTGCAGACTCACAGAGCAACAATAATAGTTACGTAAAGTGGTGGGATTTCCATGTTCTTATACAGAACCATTCAATCCTGCAGCTTGCATATAATAGTCTTTTAAGATGAAGATATCTAAGATACAGATGGGATTCTAATGCTGTGGGGTTTTTGTTTTGTTTTGTTTGTTTGTTTGTTTGTTTGTTTTTCCAGCCTGGGCTGGGAGCAGAGGGAGGAGAAAAGGATAGAAAGCCAGTGGGAACTACAATACACCTCTAAGCAAAATGAGTTACCCTCAAAAGGCTCTTTAAATGGCTTGGTCAACAAGCTAGTTCCCCAAATGGCAACAAGTAAAAGGCAAATACTAATTTCTATGAGCCACGCTTTCAATTCATATTTTCAACCCATGCTTTGAAGAGTCATGTTGATTGACAAACAGACTTAAGGCAGGCATCCACTCACACCTAAGCTAAGGACTCACCATCAGCAGGCACATTCGAAAGCCAGCGTGTCCTCAGAAGCCCCATGCTCTTTTCTGACTAGCAGTAGAGAGAACTCACCAACAGACCGGTCAGCTTGTCTCTCAAGGGCTATATGCAATCTCCCTGGTAACATACATTTGTTACGTCACAGGTGGCATCTGTGACACGGACAAGGTCTACGACGGTCTTCATGCAGAGTCTTTGCACAGGACAGTATGTGCTTATATTGCAAGATGTACTCTATACTAATTACATCCACTGTTCTAAATATGAAACTATACCAAAAGGCCTCACAGAGATCATCTTGTTGTATATATACACCAACAACAGCAATACAAGCCATTTCCATACTTTGTGCATTCTAGTATTCATTATTCTGGGGTATTGTTTAAAACCTAGTTCAACAAACAGAGGTTTAGAGACGGAAAATCTTTATGTCTTTTGACTGAGAAGAATCATACAGGCAAGACTTAATATGAAAAAATTAAGACTCCATGAACAGGAACTGAATTTTGGTATTGACAGTTTCAGGTTCAGTTGATTATTCCCTATACCTTCTTTAAAAAGTATAGAAAAAAAAACTTCCACACTATGCTGTTTTTCATTTTAAAAGTGAATCTAGAAAACAATGTCAAAAGTCTATAAACAAAAGACTCTTTAGCTGTTAATGTCTCCCAGATTAGGACTTCCACAAATGAGCTTTATAAAAAGCTTTCCAAAATGTTGATCTTTGGATGAAAATTTGAACCTTGGGGCTCTTTAACTATGAGATTTTTCCTATAATTAGTTTTAAGTTCTATAAATAAAATATTTTTTCTTGACATGTAAAATATGAAATCATCTTCCTTAAAATCAGTAGCTGAACTCACTTCAGTAAAATCTGTATATAGACAGGGATGTGCATTATTAGTCTGATTACATACAGTATAATCACACTAGTAAATTTGACATCTTGGGACTGAAAAGTGTAGATTGAGGGATGTGCTGTTGACAGGAGTAGAAAATACAGAAGTAATTCTGCACTGTATAGAGAATACAGTGCTTAGAAAGGGCAATTTAATTAGATGTACTATATTTTATTATTTTGAAAAGCAATTATTAGAGAAATCATCCAGAAGTAGCTTACTGAAGAGAAATACTATTTTTCATTCTCTTCATTGAGGTAGTAGAATTAAGTTCTAATTCAGTCATTTTCTAGAAGAGACTTTCTTCCAAAGTACACTAAAATTTAGTTCACATACATACAAATAGACTCATGAACACTACACTAGAAACCTTTAGTTCAAGAAATGTTTAAGTTCAGAAGCTGCACAGTACACTGACAGTAAGCAAGCAAAGCATTTCTTGTTCCAGACAAGCATATTTTGAGTTTTTGTTACCAATTAGCTTGGTAACAGTCACTTTAACTGACTATATTTTGTTTTCTCATGCTGTTTCACAATGAACATAATACTGATTACAGAGCAATATAAGTTTTTCTTAGAGACTACAATTGTTGACTGAATTGAAATCTCATCTAAACTATACTCCTCTAAACTCATCTAAACTATACTCCTTCTCAAGAAGGCAATGAATCTTTAAAATTCAGTACAAAAATAGATAATGATTGCATAATTCATTTGGAATTTTATCTTCACAAATGGTTTTGCATCTTTTTAAGCATATAGCTGAATATATTTTAGAGAAAAGACCTTTAATCTCCTATTCAGATGGATTCCAATTCACCTCTTCCCACTTTATGCAAGTTAAACTCACCAACTCTATCACCCCCCCAGATACGACAGTAATTCTTTCGGTTCTTTATACAAACTAATTATAACTCACAGATAACTTACGGATGCAAAAGGATCTTGAATCTTAGTTAATACTGATATTCAACCTTTATAAATAGCACATTTTAATAAACAAGGAGGTTACTTGGAAGTTACCACAACTACTGTGAGCAAAAATGACACACTAAAACCCCCATAGCGTTTTCATTTCCTCAAAAGGACTTTTTTGCCAACACTGCTGCCTTCCTTATTATACTGAAAACATGTTGGACATTCTTGAGATTAACTCTTAACAAGGAAAGGGTTACATAGTTATGTGAAAACAGAGACAAATGCCATCATCAGTAAGGTTCTTTCCTCAGGGAGCCTTTAGACCCATGCTCAAGTACAAACATAGTAAAACTTGTCTGAACCGATAAATATTTTCTGGTTAAAATAACTAGATTCACACCCATAGACAGTGCCACCATATCAGAAACAAGCCAAAAAATGCAGTTCTAGAGCAACCTGGTTTTAATTTTTTATTTTTCCATAGTTAAACCAAGAACTTCTCTGTCAGTGAGAGGAAACAACCAAATCTGAGTATTTCAAAAGGACATAGGAGTGCCCCTTCAGGAAACACAATAGTATTTTATAAACTGACTATTTACATCATGTTTTCCAAAAAGAGGGTTTCATTCACACTCCCAGATCACGCTGAGGCAGGAAATCTAGGGATCATACACTTTTTCTAGAGATAGCAAAGGTGTACCTTCCATTGTTTTGAGAAAGCCCATAACAAAATCTGAAGAAATATGTGTGATCTCTGATGTTTGAGCCATACATTTCCATCATGGCAGTGCTCCATGATTCTTTTCACCACATCCAGAATCAATAAAGAGTTCTGCTTATAATTTATTGGTATTGCGTGGCTAGTAGAGTATTGGCCAGGATCTAAATACACTGTAACAAATTGTGTCTCATCTTGCTTTCTCTTGTGAAGCCTTCAAGCCCATTTCATTATCCAGGTATATTTCCCCCAGTTAACCTTGTATTAATCCACATGGATTTTTAGAAAGATCTGTGCCTGAGATCAAAGCCACATGCAGCAGACAAGCAATACAGTTCACAGCACAGACTGTTCTCC
This sequence comes from Crypturellus tataupa, assembly GCA_034781795.1. NCBI lineage: Eukaryota > Metazoa > Chordata > Aves > Tinamiformes > Tinamidae > Crypturellus > Crypturellus tataupa. The sequence continues at coordinate 442,986 of JAWLRI010000950.1, read as the reverse complement.
ATGCTGCAAATAAGGTGCTTCTTGTCATACATAATTCACAAGGCGAATTACATATGTCAAAGTCTGTGATTATTTCAAGTCAACAAAAGACAAGAAAGGAATTCAGATCTATTAAGAGATGGAAAACAAGGTTATAAGGCTTTCAACAGTTACTTGGAAATTGAGGTTTAAAGTCTCTTGACCATCTCAGAAGTGTAGTCAACATACCAAAGTGAGACTTCAAAACATTTTGCACAAGTTTACAAAATTCACAAGCCATTTTTTTTACAAGAATTTGTGTTTTCAAAAAATAAATCAGCTAAACATTTCTTCTACATACAGGAGACAAATTCCCCTCAAAGTGCAAAAAATACCTCGTTTATAATTGCAGTACTTCATTAATAAACCAGAAGAGAAGAATTTCCTATATTTCTTAGGAAGGTAGGAGTATTTTGCATGGACACCGTTGCAGCACTGCTCATGATATTGTGCCAAGCATGAAAAATTAAAAGCATTGCATTCACACCTTCTTAAAACCCCTTATGAAGGTCTAAATTTATCAAGATGAAAACCCTGGCACAGTTTTCTCTTGTTTTGTAGCACTGCTAACACTCCTTTGTCACCACTTACAGAACTCCGTGCCAGTTTCAGAGCTGGCCAAGCCATTTTGCTATACATGCCAAGTAAAAAATGGATAGTCACTGCTACTATGAATTAGTTTTGTTTGCAGTGAATCTCAGCAGTTCAGAAGCATAGCTTTGCCCTTGGTCTGTATCCTGAAGACAAGGAGGTTTATACTATGATGCTTGGGAAATAGCCAGTTCTTCATAATAGATAACATTTTCTGGTAATTAACCAATCATTCATAATAAATCACATATTGACTTTTCATTACTGTGACTGCAGTTATGTCACCAGTCTCAATATGCAAGTCTATTCATGTCTAAGCTCAAGACGGTAGAAGGGAATATAGAGTAGGGAAACCTGAGGCAGTAAGGGAATGGGGAGATAAAATAAGGAGCTAGTATGAAAGAGTATTTTACATTTCACATCTTTGTATCAGAATGACCAAGGTCAAGGTAAGAACTTTTTGTTCATTATTTGCGAAAGATTTTAAAAAGCAATACAGTTCTTCCAGTAGAAAAACATAAAAGCTTAAAATTAAAAATTCTCAAACTGGATTTAAAAAGTTAAAGCTTTTTATTTTCATCCTCTTTTTAGCATTTTGATCAAATCAGTGAGTTCTATTTACACTACAATAAATAAATTTGTTGGTAAAAATCTTACATTATTTGCTGATCACTGATAGTAGTTAAGTGTCCAAAGTAACATTTACCTATTTAAGATGCTCCTTATTGTAGAGTTAATCCATGATCTTCCTCATTTATTTTGCCTACCTCATTCCTTATCCAGAAGAAACCTTGTTATAGGTAGAAGAGTGCTTCGAATCTGAACTAGTTGGGCCAGTTCATGGTAAACACCAAACTTACCTTTGCTATCAGGCCACCAAAATAACATTTAAAGTCCTTCAAAAATCATTGTTCATTTAGACACATGGACAAAGAATTCAACATATTTGCTGGCAAAAAAAATTACAATGCCAATCATTACATTTTCCAAGAATCATTGGAAGAATGTTCCAGAACTCTTCACATGACTGATGATAACACAGAAAGCTAGATATGACTTCGTTATATTTTTGGTAACATCTGAATAAAAGTCAGTTTCAGAATGAAAGACACCAGTGCTAAGGATATATTCCCCACTGTTGATAGCTCATAATATAAACACATACAGAGAAAACAGTAGAAGAGAGAAGAACTTAAATTTCAATTATGATTAGACTTAACTGGATAGGATTTTACTGCTAACAAAGGCAGACTAACATTTTTCAATGCTACATAAAATTAAGTTGACCAGTTACACTACATAAATGAATATTATGAAAATATTACTCCATATTCTGTTCTCAGCAAGAAAGAAGACTACAATGTAAACATAAGACAGTGTGTTCACACACATGTCAATCTGAAAACAAGAGCTTCAAAACCATTCAGTCTGAATATGTAAAATTCATTATAATGAATACAAAGAAATGTATCCAGATCTCCCTGGTAATGCTGGACAGGGCGGGTGGGGGCGCTGTTCAGAGGCAGGATCCAGCTCACTGCACCGGTACACAAAATTCTGCTCATATCCATGCAAATTAGGCTACATCCACTAAGCATAAGAAAACAGAAATTAATCAGAAATGTGGCAACATTAGGCTCTCAACACAGTAAAACTTGTGTCTCTTCACATAATGCAGAGGAACATTGGAGAAGACTACTCTAAGAATTCAATTTGAAAAAAATCCCAACAGACAAGCAGAATAAAAATATTGTCGTATTTTTATTACAATTGCAATTCTAAACATTTTCAGTAAGCCACTGCCATTGGCAGCATGCACTATATATTTGCAATAGGGTGTTTAGGGATAATTTTCTTACTACCAATAACCAGTCCACTGTAATATAGCTTAAAATCTATTAAATATCACAATATTCCTGATCACACATAATGATGAACAGTGAAGTTCCAAATGCACGCAGCCTGCACATCAGGAAACATTAGTTTGCTTTATACATTAGTTTGCTTTTTTACATATGTGGTTAAACTTCCTTGCAAAAAAAAAAAAAAAAAAACAGAACTGTGTGGTTGCCCAACTAGCTATAAATCAAAGGATTATCAAACTTAAATGTAATAACAACAAAATTCTAGGGCTACCTATAATTTTACAGAAGTCTTTTTGCTGGAGAGAGCAGTATCTCAAAACAGTCCTGTAGCTTTGCATTAACCAACTCTTGCAAAATTTCTACTCAATCTTTCTCACAAAGAGCAACAAGTGGTTAAATAAATACCACTGCGGGAAATAGATATTAATATATGACCCATTATGTTCAGTGGCTTAAGTTGAAGCTTGAACTTTAAAGAAGCTGAGATTTCAAGCTTTCAGGTCAGGAAGAAAACCAAGCACAGAACTGTGTGATGACTAGCCTCACCTCTGTCCCTGAAAAGGTGACAGAGCAGCTCATTCATCAGAGATGAAGACCATCTCTAGGCATGTCAAGGAAAAGGTGATCAGGAATAGTCAGCATGGATTCACCAAGGGGAAGTCATGCTTGACGAACCTGATAGCCTTCTACGATGAGGTGACTGGCTGGCTGGATGATGGGAGAGCGATGGATGTTGTCTCCCTTTACTTCAGCAAGGCTTTTGACACCATCTCCCATAACATCATCAAGTGGAAGCTCAGGAAGTGTGGGTTAAATGAGTGGACAGTGAGGTGGACTGAGGACTGGCTGACTGGCAGAGCCCAGAGAGTGGTGATAAATGGGACCGAGTCTATCTGAAGGCCTATGGCCAGTGGTGTCCTACAGGGGTCAGTACTAGTCCCGGTGCTCTTCAACTTGTTCATCAATGACTTGGACAAGGGCACAGAGTGCACCCTCAGCAAGTTTGCGGATGATACTAAACTGGGAGGAGTGGCCGACACTCCCGAGACCCTCCATTCAGAGGGACCTAGACAGGTTGGAGAGTTGGACAGAGAGGTTATTCCTTCCTGAGGAGGAATAACCCTAGACACCAGTACAGATTAGGGGTTGACCTGCTGGAAAGCAGCTCTGCAGAGAGGGATTTGGGAGTGCTGGTAGACAACAAGTTAACCATGAGTCAGCAATGTGCCCATGTGCCCAAGAAGGCCAATGGGATCCTGGTTTGCATTAGGAAGAGTGTTACCAGGAGGTCGAGGGAGGGGATCCTGCTCCTCTGCTCAGCTGTGGTGAGGCCGCACCTGGAGTATTAGGTGCAGTTTTGGGCTCCTCAGTACAAGAGGAATGTAGAACTTGTAGAAAGGGTCCAGCATAGAGCAACTAAGATGATTAAGGGAGGGGAGCATCTATCGTATGAGGAAGAATTACGCAAGTTGGTCCTGCTTTACCTGGGGAAGAGAAGACTGAGAAGGGATCTTGTCAACACATACAAATATCTGAGGGGGAAATGTAGGGAGGATGGGGCCAAACTCTTCTCTGTGGTGGCTAGTGACATGACAAGGGATAATGGGTATAAATTGAAACATAGGAAGTTCCATCTCCATTTGAGGAAGAACTTCCTTACTTGCAAGGATGACAGAGCCCTGGAACAGGCTGCCCAGAGAGATTGTGGAGTCTCCTTCTCTGGAGATCTTCCAAACCTACCTTCATGACACTCTGTGCCACATGCTCTAGCTGTCCCTGCTGGAGCAGGGGGTTTGGACTAGGTGATTTCTTGAGGTCCCTTCCAACCTCAACCATTCTGTGATACTTTAGTCTTCAGGAGCCTGATAAAGCTTTTAAATCAATAACCCTGAGCACAGATAATCCCCATCTTCTCCCAATTTAGACAGCTGCTTATCATCCTACCTGTATTTCTATGAGTTTAAAAATTAACATTCAACTGAAATACAGTGCAAGAGTTTAGCCAATCCTATAAAAATACCTGCTTCTCCCCCTCCACACCCAAACTAGGAAAAAGTAAAACACCAACATCCAAACATCACTGGTTCAAACAAACAACAAGAATGAACAGATCTCTTGCCAAGAGTTTTCCCCACTGACACCACTATGAGCACAAACAAAATGTATCTTTCTAGCCTAGGCAGAAAGACTGCTAGTGCTTGGCACTAAAGATGCTGTGTAACCCTTGGGCATTATTAGGAATAAAAAAAGTCTTGCAAACAGTTGCATTTACTTCATATGTTCATAATACCTCATATTAATGTCCCCACCCCACTTCATAGCAGATATTGAAAGAGAAGTAGCTGCTCTTTGCCTGTTTCCACTACAATGACTGCAGCCTGGAGAGAGAAAGAGAAAGAGAAAGAAAGAGAGAAAGAGAACGAGAGAGAAAGAGAAAGAGAGAAAGAGAGAGAGAAAGAAAGAGAGAGAGAAAGAGAGAAAGAGAAAGAGAGAAAGAAAGAAAGAGA
>JAWLRI010000950.1:420891-437905 GCA_034781795.1 Crypturellus tataupa | reverse complement strand
AAGAAAGAAACAAAGAAAAGCTTTATCTCTTTTTTTTTTCCTTTTTTTTTTCTTTTTTTTTTACACAGTTCAGACTAAGAGCTTCTCTGTCAGTGAGAGAAAACAACCAAATCTGAGTCTTTCAAAAGGATATAGGAATGCTTCTTTAGGAAATCCCATGCTTAGATCTGTCCTCAGAAAGTCCATTAGATAAATACTTTCCCAGAATAACCAATACTCAAAGTTTTCACATAGGTTATAAAGCAATCAGGGCCAAACCCTCATGTTAATTCAATGTGGTCAGAATACTTGAATCTGAAACTCTTTAACAGAAATAACTACAGGTCTAAGCTAAAGGAAGAAGCAACCATACAGCTTTTCTAGCAACTGGAGCTGGCCCAGGGTTTGCCAGCTGACACCAGCTGACACGTGCCAGCTGACACGTGCAGCAGGCTAACTATCTCCACCAAAGCTTCACCAACAGAGGGACCAACTACTACTTTTGCAGATCATTCTCTCTTTCCATTTTTTGACTAGAAATTTAATTAAGAAACAGTTTTGGGGGTCCTGGCTATGCCCTGGCAGAACAGGTACTTTCTCTAGAGAAATTTCTTCCATTAGATGTTTGCTACAGCTGCTCTTTTGAAATCCACATTCCAATGTTGTGAGGCAACCCAACAAAAGTTTTGGACCCTGTCACAGCTTCATACTAACCTTTTGTAAGAAGTGGAAAGCAGGTCCATCTGTCCCATAAATAATATTGGTTACACCATGGGAATTACACAAAGTCACTTTTATTACAAACGTCTTCAAAGATTTTCAGAGTTTTAAATTTCAGCCCACAGCCATTAAAATGATTTTCCCCTCCTTTTTGTCACTCTCCCTCAACAGTCACTTAAAACTTAAACTAGGTTTCACATCATTGATTTCCTTTAAAATCTGTTTTACAAGTAATTGAATGTTTGGGAGGGAAGCAAACCACTGACTGCAGTATTCAAACTTATTTGTCATAGAGCTTGAAATTGGGCTGGGACACTCAAAGCATGTCAGAGCTTGTGCACATCCTCTGCGTGGATTATTTACAGCCTGATGATGCATATTCAGGAGCACATCATAAATTATCATTAAAGTGATAAATCTTACTACTACCTTACTATTATGAGTTTCCCCATCTCCTTGGGAAATTTAATATCACTTTCAATTGTTATTTGGGTTAGCAGTGGAAAGAAAATGTTTTTAATAATGCTGTCATATTGAACATTCATGACATAGAGATGCCTTTGTGATATCCTTACCTATGGTGCTATGAAACGGAGACTGCTCCACTGAGAGAAGTGACACTGGAAGAACAGGGGTGACGCATATTTACTCTGAATGGATATAGCATGTGTCAGTTGAAAACTAATGTGCATTCACTCTAAGTGTAAATTTAATTAATCACAAGTAGCAAAGGTCTATAACATGTTCCCACCCATGGCAGAAAAATCTTTCTTGATGTCCTCTGCTGTACTTGCACACAAGACTTTATGTCATTCCTTTCTCTTAAGCCTGAAACTCCTCAAAATTTTACAGGTGTCCATTTTACCTTCCCCTTCCTAGTGGTTTGTCTCTTTACTCATGAAATTCCTTAAAGGAAAAATGAGGCAATTAGATCCTTGTCACTAATTCTCCTCCCCTCACACACTTCATGAACAGCAGGCAGTTGTTTTTGCTGGAAATATCCATACCTACACCCCCCCTAGAGTGCAGTATTTCTTTGCTTTAACACAAGCATCTGTATTCCACATCATCTGCCTTCACTGAAGACACCCTTCCCTTCTGAAGAAGTCATAAATAATGCACTGCCCGCTGTGTATGTTGTGATTATTACTTAAAAAATACAATATCTTGCCTTTTCTCAAGTGACTATCAAACTGCAGCCAACCGCAATTCACAGAGAAACTGGGGACAAAGCAGAATACGTAGTGTTATTCAGTGAGAAACACAGTTCACAAATTAAAGGAATAGAACGGTCTTTTAAGTGAGAATTTTGGTTGCAAGTTTACGAGTGTTCTATTTCTTTGCTATCACCATTCTTGGTATTATGACATTTTTCCACAGCTGTAAAAAAAAAACAAAAACCCACCACCACCAACAAAAAAACTATGTACACAACAAAAGAATCAAGGATGGAGCCAGCATTTTATTATTTCAGAACTACCAGACTTCATTCGTACTAAAAAAAATAAAAAAGAAAAAAAGAAAAAAAATTAAATCTCCCACACACTTCAGTGAAAGCTAGGACAGCTAAGAATAACACTGTTTTCCCAGGAGATCAACTAAAGCAAAGGAAATTTCCTTGTCAGTTTCTTCCCCAAGGCATCGCCCTTGCCCTGCCTCAGCTCAAGCTTCTTTAGCTCTTCTCCTCTGGGCTGTGCCACAGAGGAGCAGCGCGCAACACCCTACACCACAGGCTGAGGTTCACTGAGGCTTCAGTCTAGCTAGCGGAACATTTATCTTCTGAAGGAAAAACTGCACACTAGATTCTAGCTGTCTTTTTCCTCTGCCTGAAAGCTCCTTAATTTTTTTTTCTTCCTTTTCTCTTAAGAATCACTAGTTTTGTTTCTCCCACATCAGAACACAGGACCTTGGCTTTGTAACCAGTGATACACAAATGCATCATGCACATCACTTCCCTCTTCTTCGGATGTTGTGCACCAGTGCAAGGAATATTATGATCCAAGCCCATCTTCACAGTCTCCTGCGAAAAGAGAAGGAAGAGACAAGAGAGTCATTCCTCAACAGCCTAAGTTTCTACTCACTAAGCAGAAATGCATGGGTAGGTTGATAACTCATTTGTTAAACCCCCAGAACCATAGAAAGAGACTGGCACTGCAGTCTGCAGAGGAAGCAGGGATACTCACGTACAACACTCCAGTATAGTTTGCTCTTTAACTAAGGCCGAGAGAGTCTGGAATTATTATTAGATATTTCCAAAAAACTGCTTGCTAGCCAAGAATTAACCCAAAATATTACCCAACATACAGGGTCTTTTTGTTTGTTTTTCTCCCTGAAGGACATTTCTCTAACTTATCTTCTAAAGATGATTTGTTTGTCTCACCTATTCTCTCATGGAAGGGATATTTATGATCCTGGATGATGGTTGCTCCTATTTCTCTGGTTTATGATCACATTACACTGCCTGTCTACAAAAGTAGAGAATATTCTTCAATTAACAATGTCCTTTTCACATTGAAAAAGAAAGCTTCCATTTAGACTACTGTCACTGGACTAGGAAAATAATAAGTGTAGCAGCTAACAACAGAGTCTAAATTATTTTCTCTTTTAAAAGGGAGGAAAATTAGTTCTCAAAAGATTATGAAAGATACTTTTAAAAAAATACTAACCTAAGACCTTGTAATTATTGGAACTTACCATCAAATTACCAATTTTGCAGAAGCAAAATAAAAACATGCTTCTTACAGATAGCATTAGAACTTGGACCATTTTAAAGGACTTGCAGACCAGCATATCTGACACGTATCACATAGATCAGCAATAAAAAAAGCTAGTGGTAGTAGGCAACACAAGCAACACTAGTTGTACCCAATGAAGCAGCTTGCCAAGTTTTATGCTAGCTATTTCATTTCAGTCATATTTCCCTAGAAATGTGTACATATATATATGTATATTTTTAAGTCAGTTGTTAGCTCTGGTTTACACTGAGCTAACAACTAAGCAATTCATAGAAATAAGATGGCAGCCATATACAAAAAAAGGGATTTGCACTGTTAATTAAAAGCCTATTTGCACTGCCAGAAATCTTCTGTAACACTTAATTGTTATAAATTATATCCACACATTATGCTATGTCTAGTGTTTTATCTATACTTCCTTAATTTAAGAAACTTCAGATGGAGCAAGGCTACCAAACGGGAATGAGAATACTACGTACCTGAAGGTGTGGAGAAAGACAGTATTTAACAATTGATTATGACCTTGGACAAGAATGATTCAGGACATTATGGTTGACTAAAACTGCAACCACTATTCCTACCCAAAACAGCAGAACCTTTAGGTCCAAAAGACAGTCAGCTTCCTAAAATGAAAATCCTCAGACAAGTTCAATGGACCATTTCACATTTATTTCTAAGCTGCATTATATATATATTTTTTCCTCTCTCAATGAAAGACAGTTGAAAAGATCACTGGAGGCTGTGTGGTAGCTCCCAAGAAATCAGGTTCTTTTCAGTTTTTTTTTTCAGGGGATTAGAAAGGAAGTTGTTTTTCACCTAAACATTAATATGCAACAAGTGCTCTTTGGTTGTTACAGTGCTTCTCCTGCAAGATGACAACAACAGCTCCCTGGGTTGCTTTTCTAAAGGGAAGGCAGACATCCATATCTAGCTTTACATCACTAGGTGCCAAGCCTAATAAGATCATCATTAAGTGCAAAGAATCAGGGATCCCAACTGTAGCATACATGGATTTGTGTAATCACCACTCCAAAAAGTAGCTATCTAATACAGAGGTTTCTTGCTGGGTTTATAGTGAAAGTATGCAAAATCTTACTTGTAACATAAAAAAGTCTTTAACATTTTATATACAGTAAGATGTTGGTATGAAGGTTTATTATAAGAGCACACTATATACTGCATATAGGAATTTGAAGTAGATTTGCTACACTGGTAATGCTAAGATACAAAAAACAGTGCAAGACCACTTCTAAATAATTTTTAAATTTTGACAAAGTTCTTAAGAGATTAAGAGTCTTTTGTTGTGTGGCAGCCTTGGCAAGAGATTAATAGTACCTTCTGTCTCTTGTATTTAGAGAAGAAAAGAGAATTATAAATTTCTGCTACATATAAATAAGGCATTTTAACATGCTGACTATAATAGGTTGTACCCAGGATTACAGGTATCTGCTAGTATCTGTAGCAAGAAAAGACATGCTAACATTAACATAAACTTAATCTGCGGGGAATAAAATATATATATATATATATTCAATGAATGAGAATTTGAAGATAAGCTAATGATTAAATTGAAAAGCTATTTAGTGATACATAAAGCAAATAATCAATAAACTAAACCGGGGAATGCGAGCAAAGTTTTTTTTTTTTTTTTTTTAAAAAGGCGATTAGCAATGCATATCCCAGGATAAATGCTTAAAACAAGTAGTGTTTATATCTTCCATATAATATTTTCAGTTAAAAGCTATTGCAAGATTTTTTTTTCCACTCCTGTGAGGTGAAAAAAAAAGTTATTTGCAACAATGCAAGTAAAACAAATTGAAAAAAATGCAATGTATTTTATTGGGCTATAAAACTTTGTCGACGGCCTGTTTTTACAGAGGTAAATGTTAATATGCTCAGCATTACTTTGTACTTAAAAAGTCACTTTTCTATTTCTGGATTTCATAAAAAGCTATGCAAAAAACATTCTCTAGTTCATCCAAAATAGATACAGAATTGTAAATGCAACACATTAATTCCATGCAGCATTCCATTTATCTGAGGATCTTTTTAAATTAAACTCTTCTTGAACATTATGATTTTAGCCACTATTCTAGCATGTTTTATTCTTGTAAAGCAGTTTTAGTCCTGTATGAGTCAAGAAAAAAATATAAACAATTATCCAGCAGCCATATTATTGCTCAAAACCATTAAGTAGCTGATGCACTTACAGCTAGGGGAAATGGAGCGCGCTATTCTCAGTGATTTTCTTCACTTCCCACCCTTCAGGAAGGGGGGGTTAGAAAAACACTATAGTAAATAATAAATAATAAACTTATAAAGAAGTATAGTTGCAATCATCTCTACGTAATCTCTTATGAACCTGACAATGATGATTAGACTATGACATTTATCAAAAGATTTTTATTTCTGATCACAGTTTAGCCCACAATATTTTGATCCATGTTTCAAGGATTTGGGGGTGAAATTATTAGCTTTTGGTAAAAGTGAAAGTACATGCTCAATGCAATTTTATATTTGCAATATCATTAACTTTGCAAAGTCAAATGAATAAACTCTAGAGATGTTTTGCATAACCTTACTTATACTCTCAGCACCTAATATCTTTTGATATTATTATTCCTAGTATTTATTACTTAATGAGCTTTATAACAATCACTGTGCAATGCTCCTGCACCCAGAAGACAACCTGAACAGAGAGGGGGACTGCATGCAGGGCATTTGCCCTGAAAATGCTGCTTTCGTTTGTGTGTAGTCTCGACAATAGGTGAAAACATCAGCCATAAATGATTTTACCTTGACTTACACAACTACCACAGAAGAGAGAACTGTTGTCAGAATGGCCATACTGTCTTTTCTCCTGGAATCTAATGGGCCAAAACCTTTCCTCTAACCTAAATAAAGGCATTTTAAGCACTACCTCCAACATTCTTTACTGTTCCTCTCCTGTTTCAGCAGCTAAACATAGAGAACGCCAAAACAAGGGGGCAGCTTCTCCAGAAAATCTAGAGTCAAAGTCAATTCTTTTTTTTTTAAGACACTGTACCACCCAAAATCAGAGCCTAACCTCTCCCCCTGACCAAGGTAGACCATGCACATTTCAGTCTTTCACCGTCTTCTAACAACTTTATCTGCTTCCCTTCTAAGACTTTACAGAAACCACAAGGCTGTTTCTTAGGTGAGAATAGCATCAAACAAAGCCAGCTGACTCCTTATCCTCAATCTCTTCATAGCCTTCAGAGCAGATCATTTGTTACATTTTGAGCTCAAAAATATGTATTTATGATTGAATGTTTTCTTATAAGCTTCCTTCATAAAAAAAAAACTTCCAATGGATTACTGAAGGACATTCCCATATTCTTATATTCATATAAAAGTTCAGGGATCTAACATGCAAGTCTTTTGGTAATCTCCATTTAGAAGGAATCTTAGTTTTTCACCTAAGACTTTCTTGTCTTATGAAAATAGCAGCAAGAAGACCACAATTATAGCTGAAAGAAAGCAATAGCTGATCTTTGCGTAGAAGTTGCCAAGAATGACCTAATGAGCCAGTGATTACTGATCATCAAATAGCTCTTAAGCCCAGTGTGTGACAAGACACCTAATCATATTTTACTATTCATCGCAAATATTCTAGGCTATTTCAAGAAATAATGGTGTAAGGAGTAATGTTCATTCTTAGGTATATGAAAATGATTTTGAAAGACTGCCCCTACTAATTGTTAAGACCAAAGATTAAGACACAGTGCAGGAATTACGTGGAAGAATACATCTGAGAAGGATTATGTGAGAGGAGGTGAGCAGCCTTGAATTCATGTCAGAGTTTCCAAGACTAGAGATACAGAAGATGCAAGTCCAGATGGAAGGAGAGACAATGTATGCAGCAAAATGAATGTTTCTGGGAAAAGCATGCAAAACACTCAAAGATCCATGTTGGGAAGGGCAGCCCAAGAAAAAGGGAAAGTGTTGGGATTATTAATGGGAGACAGAAAATTTTAGAGAGTTGCTTATCCATTCAGAAATGCACAGCTAAGAGCTTTGACTCTAAAAGCAAAACTGCCAGTAATTTCTCAGTCTCTTCGACTTCGGAGAGTAACAATCACCTGAAGGTTAACCTGTGAACAGCTCCACTGTGAACAGCTGAAAGTCTGACTGTAGTGAAATGACATGAATATTCCTGGCCTCACATAGGATTTTCTAGGAATCTCATGTAATATTTAGCCAAACAACAGTAATCTTTAACTTTTTTTTTTTGAAAACACTCCAACCAGCAGAACAGTTTTAAAATAATCTGTCATTTATAAAGCTATACTTAAATACCTATTGAAAAACAAAAGCATAATCTAGTGGTTTAATGTAGAAAATACACAGAACAGCCTGTCTCGTATTCTTACAGAAGAGCTTCTTAAAATATTATTTTTTTACAGTCTTCACCTGTTTTTTGAAATCATATGCTTATTCGAAGGAAGAGAAAGACACACAGATAGATTAGCAGTGCTCCTAAAATATCATCTACATTTTTGCAAGCCTGATAATGTTAGACACCTCTGGAAATGTCACTTGAGGACAAAAATGCTTTTCAGAAAACAGGGACTTTTAAAATTTCAGATGAATTCATTCCATGGTCTGTATTGACAGCAAATACACCAAGCTCTTGCACAAAAGAAGGTGAACAATCAGCCCTTATACACTCTTCATTAATGATGCAAGAAGCAATTTCAGAGACTGCGCTCTTTAAAAGCAAATGTTGTCATGAAAAGACACATTTACTTAGAAGCCATTAGAATATTTGTCTCACCTATATTTCCATAACCTCACCTGAGCTCAGTCTATTTAAGAACAACCCAATCAGTCAAGTTCTTTAAAAACAGAAGATTCAAAAGCTTTGCAATAAGCATATCCCTAGGCTTTTCATTTTCAAATACAATCTTAAAAACATGAATCAAATAAGAAGAAAACAAGGCTTGGAGAAGTCTGACAAAACCCTACATTTTAAACCTAAATTAAACATTATCTTGTGCATTCTGATTTACATTTTAACCAATTGAACCATTCACAAAGATCTCTTTAAGAGAACCAATAGGTCCCATTTAGTCTTGCATTGGATTAGACATTTTTAAACACCATTCTGAATTTAGGAAGAAAAGGGAAGGAGTAGAATTTTTCAGAGAACAGTTCTGCAGTCTTGGTGGAAGTCAGCAGTGGTGGAAAATACTTCACTAGCTATAGATGAGGTCTTGTAGGTCTTATTCAGGAAAAAAATCAACACAAATGCCCACAGAAGTGTGTAAGGCTTCACAGCAAAGGATGCTGAATTTGAGGCAATAATTAGATTTAACTTGGACAAATGCACCATTCAGTCATGTGGAAGACAAGTTTTCCCTCAATCATTCAGCTAACTTTATTAACTATTTTATTAGCTACTTTATAGCTAATAAATTTTTATATTTATTTTTTATAAATTTTATATTTTATAAATTTTATTTTTTTATAGCTACTTTATTAGCTCTCTTTTTCTTGTCTTTCTTCAGCAGGGAGTGCTGGAGTGCACCTAAGTGCATTTTGAGTTAGACAGACTATATACATACCTCTTCTGCTCTTCCTGAAGACTGAAAACAGGACGTTTTATTTCCTGTGTAAAATAGTTCTAACTGCCCCAAATATTTAGGTCATTAGACCTTGTTTTTTACACCAGGGTAGAGGGAAATTTACTCAGTTTAGGAATCGCTCATTAGTTTTGAAACTGGCCCCAAGATGACAAAGACCATCCTTGTCAATGGAAATAACAGTGCCTCACAGACTTTCGTAGATTTTTAACAGATCTGGGCCGGAACAAAATCAGCTAGTTTATTGAGACAAGCCTCTTGGGCAAAGACCACAGACATTTATTATCAGAATTATTCTGGTAGCCTATTAGCAGGAAATGAAGCTATTAGTTTTCAGATGAGGAGTCTGACTGAGCAAAATGCTCTGAAGACAACCAAAAAGAAAGTTTTAACCTTAGGAGGTACAGTGGGACATACTTGACCTCCAGAAATTAATTCCCAAGGATTCTGAAATTTCTGTATTTGAATTTTAAGGTGTCAAAGCACAGGAAAAGCTCTTCCTCATTTTAAGCAGGTAGAATTTCCTTTCTTCTGTTCTCCATAGCTCTCCTGACATCAGCCCATATTGCATAATGTGTATTTTTACCTCTATTGTTATGACATTGCATTGAACCTTTCCTCTAGAAAAATGTAGCAAGATTCTTTATGTAAATACAAGCCACAAGAACTGAGAAAGCCTAGAAAAAGTTACCTCACCTATCAGATTTTTTTTTCTCTTTTATGCCTTTTTGTTGTCTTATCTTACTAGTTTGGAACAAGGGGTTGTCTCCTACTTGTTGCATCTGACATCTCTAACACCGTGGAGTTTCTGGCCTTTGTCAAGGCCTTCAAAGTGCAATTTTAATAATTCTAACAAGAAAGATAGAAAAAAACAGAAACAAACAAGGAAACAAAAAAGATAATATGCAGAAAGGATAGAAACAGAAATATATAAATGACACAACATAGCAAGAAAAAGAAAAAACGGCATGCAAAAGGCAAACAGAAGAAAAGCACACTGGAGTGAAGGCAATATCTGGAAAAGTTAGGAGAAAGTGCAATAATGTGAAACGAGGCAGAAGCTAGACAACATTCTTCTCTACAACTAAAAGAGCTTCAGACTGTGTTGAAGTGGAATGAAATATGTTTTGTCTCAACTTAATACTGGTTATTCTTCTTCAGAGCAGAACACCTACTGGCAGTTTGGCATTTATTTAAGGCTTTTCTTTTGCCATTTTCTGAAATTATCCCCACGCCACTGCATTTTTTATCAACATTGACAGTTCTCTAGAAGCCCTAGCAATATCAATGGTTTGCATGATCAGTATTTATGCAAGGCATTTCTCTTCAGGGAAAAAAAAAAGAGAGAGAGACATTTTTTTCATTACTGAGCCAAATTCTGAAGTTGTTATTTATATTACTGTTTTATATCTGATAGTAAGCCTTTTAGATTAAGGTATCACTTATATTTTAATGATTTTCTGGATAAGGACATTATTACCTGTGTAGTTGTAAGCATACTGTTACTTTTTTTTTTTGCCATGTAATTAGCATTTTGTCTTTTGCTAATCAAACTCATACCTGCCCAGTACCATACCGCTCTAAGGTACTAGTCTGGGTGTACATGTGAGTGTGCGTGTGTGATCATGGCAGCTGACGGAAGAGCAAGACCCAGCCATGTGGAAAACACAATTTCCAGCAAATAAAAACAGTCATTCCCAGAGACAACAATCTGCCTAAAGAAGGAAACTGATACGTGTAGCTACCTAGTAATTTAGCAGTGATGATGATCAGAATTTCTCTAGTGGCTCTCATCTACTGGTTTCCTCAAACACTTAGGTTCTTTATTATGGTCAAGAATAAATTTAATACATAATGAGGGTTGAGATAACCACCTAATCCCTTACACATTTGTCACTTTGGATGAAGGTTTGTATTTCCCAGTCTCTGCCCTCCATGGAGGATGTCTGCACTTTTGGAGAAAGAAAGAAGGAATATGGACTTTGCTGGCTTCTGCAAACCATTTGGTTATAGTGAGTTCATACACACTGATATATGCTGACTTGAAGAATGCTAACATCTGAGGTTGTACTGAAAGCCCAAATGAACAACTGGAGTAGACAATACTAAGCATATGAGAGAGAGACTAAACCTGGCCCTCCTATAATCTAGCTATAAACCAGGATATCAGCATTTGAAGAGTCTTGTTTTCCCTTCCAGCTGTGTCTCTTATTCAGTTTTCACTGTCAGGAAACACTTTATGTTATATGTTATATGGTTGAAAGGCCACGTGTTTTCTTTCTCCCTGACTTTCTGTTTCTTTCCTCTTCTCCTGTACCTCATAAAAAACTAACATTCATGCTTTTCAAAGGCTCCTTCTCCTTCTCATTCCTCTTCCTCTCTCTCCTTGTAAGTTATGGCATCTCTTTTTTCCAGGAGGGAGCCTTGGCCACTTAGCTCTCCATTTTCCTTTAGAGAAGGGCAACCCACCATGACCAGCCCCATATATCATCCTAAATCTGCCATAGGGCATGCTTGAGCTTAATTTGATGTATTTGTGATGAGGGTAAATTTGAATACTTGCAGCATATTACTTATGGAAGGTAAACATTTTTACATTTCCCTGTGTAGATACACAACAACAAGATACGTGCATTTCATTAAGCAAAAATAATCAGCTGTTTTCCTAAATAACAATCTTCAGTCAAATTGAAGAGAGCTGAAAGTGTTTTAATTAAAGGATGGGAACAACTAGCCTGATTTTGAGAGGCACTGAGCTCCTGCTGTTCCAAGCCTTGGATGATCTGTCACTGTCAGGGATTAACCCCAACCCTGACCCTCACTGAGGGTCTAGTGCACAAGTTACACTTACACTTACAGCTGCACAGGAAAAAAAAAAAATATGAGGTTGAGCTCTTTACTGCCTACACACAGGAATATAAATAATTTCATGAAACCTGTCTTCTAATCAAAGTTAACCTGGCATCTTCAGGGGAAAATTTGCCCCAAATGTGTAGATCTTTATGGTGAGGTAGAAAAGGCAAGAACAGTGAAGTGACAGCCCCTAGATCATTCCAGAGATCTGCAACAACTTCAGAAGGTGCTTCTGATGCCAAATACCAGCAGCTGCACTGTACATTGCAGTCTCCTCCTCACCTCTCCCATCCAGTGCTATCATCTATGAAGCCTAGCATCACTGCCACCACAACTGCATAAACCTCACTAAGATCCCTTTTTTGTTGTTGTTTATCTTCTCAGTGTTATCTTGGTAATAGGTAATCCATAGTCTTCTTATCTGACACAATACTGTTGTTATGCTTTCTGTATTTATGTGCATGCAGAGATGTACACACACTAGTCCCTTCTTTAAAACTTAGACCTGAGATCCTCACAGATAAAAAAGGAAATAGAATAGCCATCAGCTTTGTCTGTACAACTAATTTTAAATCCTTCTCCCCCCTCCCCACTGGATTTGCCTGAGCCACCTCCAAGATGCAGCCCTGGCCTCTGCTCTCCTCTGAGCTGTGCCTGGGCACCAGCTCCAAGCGCTAACTGGTGCAGACTAAGACAACAGCACTAATGAACGTAGCAGTTAAACAGCATAAGTCATTCTCAAGTCCATGCCTGGGTCCTGCCAAGCTTATTGATACAGAAGGAGCCTTGCAAGTTTGTACAGGTATGCTCTGAATTGACAAGGGAGGAGGTAGCTCTGACTACCTATTAACTTCCTAAACCATCTTCAAAAAGCAGGAGTTTTGCAATATTATTCAAACAAGTGCTATGTATCCTCACCAGAGCAAAGGTCAACCCCTATCTTTCTGATCTCAAACAAATGCGTGGCAAGGAGGAAGCATACAAGGGAACACTCCCATGTGGTTAAGACTGTGGATAAGATCCAGGCTAAGAAAAAGTATGGTCTGTCAACAAACTCCAGGCATCAAATTTACATTAGCAAATGGGAAAGGATAGAGCAACAGCGAACAACTACACTACTTCACATCCCTGCAACACCCAGAAAGAAACACAGCCTGTAAGCATGGGAACCCCTCATAGGAGACATAAACATTGATCCATTTCATTTGTGGCACAAAGGGGAGTTACCTGCAGTGTAAAAGCTCACTGGTCTATAGAGGCACAGAATCTCCTGTGTTCAGCAGGAAAAGCTTGCAAAGGACAGCGGTTTACAGACCAGCTCCAGTCTTCATTCCACTTTGTTCTGCTATGCTGACATCGAGGAGAGTTTGCAGAGAGGAGAAAGAAGAAGAGGCAAAAAAACTAGACTTCATGACTTGCTACAAGAATTTCACATAGCAGGGTGAGCTGGGGTTCCCTCCCCTCTCTTTCCTCTCAGTTTTATCAGGCAGCTCATTATCCTCTACCACACAGCCCTGCACAGGGGAGCAGAGACCCAGGTGAGGAGCTGTCATCTGCCACCTACAGCAAATAAGTACCTCTGCAACTCAAGCATCTTCCCTAGGCTCTGCACACACCACAAGGCTGCTGCCTTTTGATTCCCCAAGGTGATAAATCCAAGGAGCTGGGAAAGGCTGCCTTTTGAGGTGATTCATGTCAGTCTTCCACAGCCTTAGTGGATTCTTCAGATCTAGATTTTCCTGTTTAAAATAGCTTCAACACTAAAACGGACAGAAATCCCTGCCAGGTTTCTCTGACTTCCCCTCATCTCCTGACAGTAGACACACTTAGAGAAGTATCTCTGGACACATTTCTGAGATGCTGGCAATGAAATCTGTCATTTCAAGGAAGAAGATGAGATTAGCATCATCACAGGTGATGAACATTGTTTAGAAACAAAAAGTAGGAATGTAATCTTGAATACAAGGAGCAGGGTTTTTTTCCTTTCTTTTTTGTTTGTTTATTCTCTAGAGAGAAGGACACTTCTCTCTAGATCATGAGTCTCTGTGAAAGGAATCAAAACATGTTCAATTACATGACAAAACTCACCAGCCACTGGCCAATTCTGTAGCTGTTTGCTATTTATCATTCAAAGAATCCCCTGTTATCATTTCTGTTGTCTTGGAACCCAAGTCCAGGATCATCACCTCAATGAAAAAGGCTTGTGGAAACTCAGTACAGAAAGATTGGCTCAAAAATCTTGAAATCTAAGCACATAAAAAATGTGTACTTTCTGTCAACAGCAAGTGCAATAGCCATCCATGCAGCTAGTGCTTCTTCTTTGGCCTAAAAATTTTTCAAATGTAAGGGGTGGCCTAGCTTTAGACAGTTTCTTTTAGTTTACTAAAGCAAATATCACCAAAGCTAAGTAAAATTTTTCCACAGTTGCTTTACTTTTCAGGGTGACATATGCTTTTAAAAAAGAAACTTCAAATAAACAAGTAGTACCTTTTTTTTCCCCCTAAGCCTTATGGTTAGCTTTGCTGTAGAACAGCTTGCTGCAGAGATATTGTAGATACCAAAAGCATTAAAGCATTAAAAAAGTGACTATAGGCATCCATGTAAAAAAAAGATCCCCAAAGGTGATTACATAGAATCCTAGAATCATACATAGATATAGCTAGACTTTCACACTTAGAAAGTCCCTAAGCTTCAGTAAAATGAGAGGGCATATCAGGACAAGGATCACCCTATTTGTCTGGCTCTCTCTTCTAAATCTCCACGGCCAGCTCTTCTCCGAGAGAAGATAATGGACTTAGAAGGACCTTCTGCCTGACCTAGGATGACTGTTCCTACCTAAAAGAAAATAACTCTGAAAAAAAGAAAACAAGCTTTAAGCTGCTACCTATTACAATTAAAAAAAAAGTTCCTTCTTGTTATCACCAAAGCTCTTGCTATGGAAAGTACCAGCCAGTCAAGATGCCATTGCACTGAAGACGGGGCAGTTTTGCCCTAAAAGACATGATCCCAAGTTAAGCCAGTTTAACAAAAACAAAAGATGAAGCAAAGCATGAAATTGTGGCCATAAGCAATTCCCAAGTGTGAGTGTGATCCCCGCACCATGGGAAGCAGGCGTCCTAAGGGAATATTTGAAGGAGGAACTGGAGCAACATCTTGTTTTCACGTTGACAGCCCATGCCTATGTGCAGTTTTGAGAATTACTAGAAAATTTGTATCTCCATCGATGTCACTCAGCATTTTTACCTCGGAGAAAATCCTTTTAAAAGGTTTATAAGCACTGTAGAAAATCATGTACTACACCATGTACTAAATTGTCAGTTCTAGAGAAGTGCTTCACATTCCCTTTGAAGTGATTGTAACGGCATCAATCTGAGGCCAAAAGCACATCACAGACCAAGCACAGGTTAATCGTAAATAGTCAACTCTATTTCCAGGAGCAATGGACTGAACGGAACTGCTTTTCCTTAAACTGTGCTATCTCTAAGGTCACTTGCACTATAATTAAAACGTCATTCATCAAACCAAACAATAGCAGGAGATGTGCTTGAGTGGGGACAGAGGGAGGAGATGACTGTATTTGCTAATGCCAAACACCACAAAGGAAAAAAAAACTTTTTCAGCTCATAAAAACTAGAATTTAAAAAGACAAGCCCAAGCAACCACCTCAGACAGGTGATCCAAGAAGGCTCTCTCTGGTGACATAATGAAAATACAATATGCCTGTGTGTGTAATGCAGGGAATTCTTAAGAGCTGCTATACATGTGGGTAACTACTTTGCCTTTCTGTATAACAAAAGATGCAAATGAATTTCTACCACCTTCAGCTTTTTAAAGCGTTTATGGCATAAAAGCTTGCAATAATGTCAGGAGGCTGGTTTCATTTTTAGTTTGCTTCAAAAATGAAAATGCATATAATCGCACGTCCAAGTGAACGACAAACATCATAAGCTGAAAGAAGGAATAATCAGAAGTTACAAACTAGCACCTGGTATCATGTGTTGCACACAGCTTGAGTACATAAAGCAGAGCACAAAGCACTGTGTGCAGGCAGGTCTCCTGTGTGGTACTTGGTCTCCTCTCCTGGACGCAACTATGGTGCTTTGCTGAGAACAGAGGCCCTGCTCTGGGCTCAGGGATGTGAAGGAGGAAGCAAAACCATGTTGCTTGGGTCAATACTGGTCCAAGCAAGCAGCAAGCATCAGTTTCGGACAGTCCTGAAATGAGTACTGGTATAGAAAGCTCCCTTGTTTTCTTACCTGTCCCACAGACGCATGGGGGGAAAACGGCAGCTGTGAAAGACACCTGAAGGTGCCAAGTGGGTGCATGACTTGGTGGGTACCATGGCTGAGCAGTGCCTGTGGCTCTGTTACAGGCAGTCAGGTGCATCTCTGACCCATCTGAGGAACGGCCAGGTATCACTAACTACAAAATCCCCCCATCCAAAGGTACTGCTCTGTCAGCTGGTCTTTTGCCACTGCAGAAGAGCCAAAGACATATTTCTCCACCTCTGCATGGCATTACCTGCAGCCTGGCACCTCTTCCTCCCAACCCAGTCATAACATTTCAGACTATGACGACATTCTCCACCAAAAGCAGGTGCTTTGGAGCATCCGAAATGTGATATAATGTGGACGCTCAACACAGACCCTCCCCACTTCCCCCCACCTTGGGTGAAAGACCTAGACCGAAACAACCAAGAAGATGGCGAAGCCATCCTCCAGCCAAACTTTGGGATACTCTAGGGCCTCCCCAAGATCGTGCTCATCCTGTGGGCACCTCCGCAGCGGAGGGATGAGGTGGTGGGGCTCCGCGCAGGGCGCAAGGGCTCGCCTTGGTGGCCACCACGTCGTCGAGCGCCTCGGGGGCTCCGAGGGGCTGCGCGTCCCCTGCCACCCGCCCAGGGCGGGAGGCGAGCGGCGCGTTGGTGGAGGCGAGGCGTGGGCGAGAGTGAACGGGCGAGAGCGACGTGGCGGCTTTTGGTTAGTCCACGTGTGCTAATCATTTCAACTAGTCGTTTTTTAGTCCAGAAAATTTAAAAAAATTACAAATATCAGATTAAATGTTCTATTTTTGATTTCCTGTTAAATAACTTCAGCTTAGAACATGTAAAACTCATGCTGC